>PVIU01017557.1:0-41555 GCA_004026605.1 Ondatra zibethicus
GTGTGTGTGTGTGTGTGTGTGTGTGTGTGTGTGTGTGTGTGTGTGTGTGTGTGGTCTAGACTTCTTCTGTTGTCTTCACTGGTTGCTGTTCAACCTTGTTAACTGAGTCAGGGCTTCTCTCAGTCAACCCAAAGCTCATGAATAATGGCTGGCTTGCAAGCCTGCTCCAGAGATCCATCCCTGTCTGTGCCTCCCGTGTGATGGGAACTAGGATTCTTAATAACTCATCTAATTTTATTCTCTCAACAGTCTTAGAAGACATTTAGTATTTCCCCTTCTACAGTAAGATAATGAGGTCAGAAAAGGTTAAGCAACTTGGCCAAGGCTTCTTAGACAATAAATTGTAAACTTGGGAGACTCTACATGACTTCAAGGCCTTTTTCTTTACACCACCTGTTTTCACTTACTGTGCTGTGAATGGTTGCTGTCTCTCCCCTCTAGTTTCCTTTCCTTCTATGTTACTCATTCAATAACATTAGATTCTGGAGTACAATGACAATTTTATATTCATTTTTTCTTATTAAAGTAATTTATATGTTTTAGGCATTTAATAGCTTGTTTGTTCATTTAAATGGCTTTAATATTATTTGGGGGGGAAATCTTAAAATTACAACATTTTAATGTTGTAATATTTTATGTTTTAATACATAGATTTTAGTCATATCCATAAATACTTACTTGAGTAAATAGAGTAAGATGATCAAAAATTTTGTTGAATTAAATTAATCTACATAGGTCCTTAATATCACCTTATCTGAGCTAAATGAATGAAAGAGATGAAAAGAATGTAATCTTAAGTGCCATTTGTGTCTCTAGGACTTTCTATGTATATATTATTGTATTAAATGAACAAAAAATAGATTGTAGGTGTGCTAAATGTACTTTCTGAAATGAATGCTATGTATAGTTTGTGTATTCACAAACAACAAAGGCTCTTATACCAGTAAACAGGTTTCCTCTTCCTAAAGACTTAAGGTAACTTGTTACCAAGTCCATAACTCTGTAAGACACTTTGAGTTACAAAATCTTTTTTGAGACAGGATTTCATGTAGTCTATGTTAGTTTTGAACTTGCTATGTAGCCCAGGATGACTTTGAACTGCTGATTCTGCTGCTCTCACTTTCTGAGTACTGAGACTATAGGCATGTGCCATGGCACCTGTGCTTTTTAGGGTACTGGAGTTGAGCCTAGTTCTTTGCGCATGCTAGGCAAGCACGCTATAACTGAGGCATATTCCAAGTTCTTATCGAGTCTTTATTTAAACCTGTTAGTCTTTAATCTTTGTATATGCACTTCTTGCTTTAAATTCTAACTTGCCTTACCACTATGCTACATAATGCCATCTGCCTGTGCTTTAGGTTTCTGAAAATGACTCCTGCCACTTTCTGGCATGAACTGATCTCTCAAACTGTTAAGGTGCTGGGAGAATTTTTTAAAAAAAGATTGATTTTTATTAATTGTGTGTGTCTATGGTAGTATATGCATGTGAGTGCTGGTGTCTTTGGAGGCCAGATGAGGGAGTTGGAGTCCTTAGAGCTAGAGTACAGGTGACTGTGAGCTGCCCATTGTAGGTGCTGGGATCTGTGTTGGGGTCCTCCACAAGAGCAGTATGTACGCTTAACTACGAACCCTGTCTCCATCTCTGGAAGAGCAGTTTTAAACTCCTGTGTGGGGAAGAGTCACTGCTTAAGCATTTGTTGTAAAGTCTTTAAATGTCATCTCTTCTCCTGCACCTTGGGGATGTTATTTAGTAATCTTGTGATTATTAGCTAGGATCTGTTGTTGCCTTCTTTTCTATAAACTTGCAGGTTGAATTAATATCGAATTTGATAATCTAAAACAGCATTCCTTAAATTCCCAGTTTATTAGTCTTATATTTTAAGTCTAATTAAAACCCCATTTAATTACATTTGCCTGACAGATGATGAGTTTTAAAGTTAGTGTATTTGTTGGTATCACTGAGGTCATCAGTCTGGTGTCTATATCAAATTAGCAAGTTTGTTTCTTGTTTTCTTTGTATGTTGTGCAGTAACTTTTGATTAAGATCTTCTAAGTGCTTCTTTGAGCATTTTGTTACGTTGCTAGTATTTGTATTTACGCCTTTGTCAGAAAGTCATATGAATCTGGAAATAGACTGCACATATGTCTTATTTCTTTTCTGTAACACTGTGGTCGTGTTGCCGGGCTGAAGAAATGACATCTATGAGCTTTTGGAATATAGTTGCCTAAGGAGAAACTGAGTTTGACTTCATTAGTGCACGAATGATAGGTTTGTGAGGAGTTATTATAGCATTAATCAATTTGATGGATTGGAAAAATGACAGAATTGAAGCGGCGTGTAATATTAGTGCCTATTATTCTACAAATTATGTCTTCACCTGTGTTCATATGCCAGAGGAGTCATGTTATGCATCAGAAATGCAGAATTTAAGAAAAGAGAGACCAATGACAGAGGGCATCTCTTCACAGCTTGTCTCTTGTCCTCTTAAATTAGCTCAAGAAATGGTCCTTGGAATCTAGACTTTTTTTATTAGATTATCACTTTGATAGTGTGAAATAACCTTGGATGGAAGAATGATCTGCCACCAGAACCACTATCACTTAACTTGACATTGAGGACATTCAAGTAATATGTAAATTCTCTAAGAGACCTATAATATACAATATGTAAATTCTCTAAGAGACCTATGATATACATATGTTAATTCTCTAAGAGACCTATGATATACAATATGTAAATTCTCTAAGAGACCTATGATATACATATGTGGGTTTATTTGCTACCAGTCATTTCAGTAGTATTATAATTTACTACTAGTAAAAAATATTGATTTTTGATTATATTTATTGATAAAACTTAAGTATAGCTTAAATACAATTAAAATAATGTGAGCAAATATTTATGTTTAGTTTTGTTAGTTTATCATATATATTGCTAGCAATTTATGCATTACTTTTAAAATTTTAAGAGTTGTCTTTAATTTTTTAAATTTAAAAACCGTTTTGTTTTTATTGATACAGTGTCTATATGCTGCATATGCTAACCTGGTACTTATGATAGCCCCTGCCTCAACCTCACATGTGCTATAAGTATAGGGTGTGCCTCCTGCCTTGAGCATATCCTTTTTTAATTTTGTCTTCCTCAACATAAATACATGCAAGAATAGAGAAAGGTCCATTTTAAGTTTAAGAAATACTCAGTTGCATAAAAATGCTTGTCTTTATCCCCAAAGACTGAAACCTAGAGGTGTCTTTAGCTGTTGGTAAAGGAAGATTTGGGTAAAGTAGGAAGTAATCAGGGTACTGACTAGGGCAAAATAGAGAGTTGGTAAAGGACTGACTAGCTTTCAATAGAATTAATTGGGATATGCACTTAGAGGGCTTTGATTCATTTCTAGTTCTTTTTTATATTTACAAAATAGAAACAATTCTTTATAAAAATAATAAAATTGAAGGAAATTTACCTGAATACTGTTACAATAGCAATCTATTGTTTTGAATTTAAGATTTCTTTTATTATGTAAATGAGGGCTTTTTTTTTTTTTGCCTGTATGTCTGTGCACTATGTATGTGCCTGGAGCCTACAGAGTTCAGAAGAGGGCATCAACTCCCTTGGAACAGGAGTTGCAAGCCATGATTGTGAATCACTGTGTGGGTGCTGGGAACTGGAGCCTGGTCCTCTGCAAGAGCAACAAGAGCTCTAAGCACTGAGCCGTCTTTTCCAGCTCCCATCCCAGTAGTTCTGGGTTTTAAAATGTAAGTTAGAGTTGACCACCAAGAGTGTCTTTGTTTTAGCATGAAAAAGATGAAATAGTTTTTTAATCTTAGAAAAAAAATGTACCCCAGTTTTATTTAGAGAGAGACAGTGTGTGTGTGGGGGGGTGCCATAACATGAGCAAAGAAATCAGAAATTACCCATGGTAGTTGGTTTTCCCCTTATACCATGTGTGTCCTGGGGATTGAATTTATGTCAGCTTCTACCCACTGAACCATATAGTAATTTCTTTTCTTAGAATGAATTAATTTCTCCAAAATCAGGCAGTAGTTTTTTGTATGAGTGTGTTTAACACACATGTACATGCACATATGTGAGGCCAGTGGTTGACATCAGTTATTTTTGAGACAGGATCTCTCCTCACTGAGCATGGAACTTGTTGATTCCTCTCTGCCTTTCCAGCGTCGTGATTCCAAGCATCTACTGGAGCGCCAAGCTTTTTCAGTGGTTGCTGAGTGTCAGACTCAGGCTCTCAGGCTTGCGTGGCAAACACTTTACCAACTGAGCTGTTTCTCTAGCTTCCAAAGTACGTAGTTTTACTTTGGAATTCTTACAACAAATATTAGTTTTAAATGGTAATTAGACAAAAATTAAAACTTGATAAACTCCCGGGTGGTGGTGGCGCACGCCTTTAATCCCAGCACTTGGGAGGCAGAGGCAGGCGGATCTCTGTGAGTTCGAGACCAGCCTGGTCTACAGAGCTAGTTCCAGGATAGGCTTCAAAGAATAATTTCACCAAGCCTTTTAACACATGAGCTTGTGTGGGCAATTCATGTTCAAGTCATCACAATCAGATACAAATGTTTTACTTCCTAAGCCTCATAGTCAAGACTGGAATGCTAACATGCTGTCTCACTATTAATGCTTTCTGCATCCTGACTTTAGCCCAGAGTTCATCATTGGAAAATCTCACATCCCCTTTAGTGCAGTATACAGTGTAGCTGGAAAGTCTTTTCTCTGTGCCATCTGATCCCACTGGACTGGTTTCTCTCCTGTCCGCCTGTTCCCTCCCCCCCCCCGCACCGGCCAATTATGTAATAATCATTTGAAGTCTTAATATTAATTATAATTTTTGGCCAATGGCTCAGGCTTCTTGCTGGCTAGCTCTCCATATAAATTAGCACATTTCTAATCATCTGTATGTCGCCACAAGCCGTGTGGCTTACCAGTAATGCTCTGGTATCTTATTCCTCCTGCAGCTGCTGGCATCTCCACGACTCTGCCTTCTTTCTCCATGGGCCAAAACAGCTTCTTTATTAACCAATGGTAATAAAACATAGTCACAGTATATAGAGGGGAATCCCATTTCAATACAGCATGCAGACCCAAATAGATTTAGTAATCATGTTTGTTGATTCTTTTAATAGATATCAGACACATAAAAGGATGAAAGTAGGAAGAGTTAAAGAAGTAAGTTGAAATTGGAAATCCAACTGTTTTCAGGCAACTAATATTACTGGACTTGGGTTGTATGGTCTTGAAGTTGTCTGGGTAAATTTTTTAAAATGTTTTTCTACATGATATAGTTTCTATATCTTTCCTGCAGCTCTGTTAGCATAAAATGATACACAGTAATAATAAAAGAAGTGATAATAATAAAACACAGCATTATCCAGTGAAATATTTTCTATGTGTTAGGTTCTAAAGATGACCTGAATTCTAGATTCACAGTTTGTTTTCTGCTTGGAGACATAACTAAACACTCAGATTGTAAAAATATTGACTGTGATAAGTGGTATAAAGGGTGTCTGTATAAGAGAGCATTTGAGCAATTTGGGGAGATCAACAAAGACTTGCC
Source organism: Ondatra zibethicus (assembly GCA_004026605.1). Lineage (NCBI taxonomy): Eukaryota > Metazoa > Chordata > Mammalia > Rodentia > Cricetidae > Ondatra > Ondatra zibethicus. The sequence continues at coordinate 5,574 of PVIU01017557.1, forward strand.
GGGGATAAGTTCATCTTCAGCATTTGTAGGATACAAAATGAAAATGTGAGGCTGTTGCTTACAAACTGTAAAGACTCCGGGACTGGTACAGCACAATGCTTAAATAGGTCCTTGCTGAGTGCCATCTCTGTTCAGCTGCATGGGTTATAAGCTCATTCACAGACTCTACCTGAGCAAGTGATGTTTTAGCTGAGATATGATGACACAAGAGAGCATTCTAAGTAGAGGAAACAACACAAAAGAGTTTTTGGGCAGGAGAAATTGTGGTGTATTCAGAAATTGGATGAAGGGCCTCGTGAATGGAATGCAGAGTGGGAAGGACTCTGGAGAAGATGTATGATTGGTAGAGAGACTGTCTTTCCAGAGGCCGAGCAGGATCTGGGACATTATGTTGAGGGTCTGGGTCTCCATTCCAAGAACTGCATGTAACTCTCAGTTTGGTTTAGGCATAAATAACTTGACAGTATTGAATAACCCTTTCTCACAGCTTCCATTTTTTACCAACCCCCTTTTAAGAAAATTTTTAGTTTTAACTTTTCTAGTTATTCCGAGGCTGCTCCTTCTCTAAGGATGTTTAAAATGGCCTTACATACATACTGGGAGTGACTTAGTTTAAGTTGAAATTACATAGGGATAAGTGATATGAAATATTATTTCCTATTGGAAGTAGTTTTATTATCTAAAACTTTGCAAATCAACTGAAGAATAGTTATTTAAAACGGAAAAGGTTATTTATTTATTTGTTTATCGATCAGTTTTTCAAGACAGGGTCTCTTTGTGTAACAGCTCTGACTGTCCTGGAATTCATTTTGTAGACCAGGCTGGCCTCGAACTTACAGAGATCCACCTGCCACTGCTTCCTGAGTGCTGGGATTAAAGGCATGTGCCACCAACGCCTGGCTGTTTTGTTGTTTTAAAAATAATTTTAAAATGCTACAGGTATTACATGTCTATTGTCATCACTGTGCTTTAAAAATGTCCACTTTCCTTTATCTGGTACATAGCATAACTCAGGGCAAGTGGTGGAGTGGGTATTGGCTTGCTCAGCATTCAGAAAGAGAAAAGTAGAGAAAACGTTGTCCTTTTGGACGACCCCTTTAGTCAGGTGTCCACAATAAAAGTCTTTAATTATTGTTATTCACAGCAAGAAATAATCTTTATATTTTGCCATGTGTGGCCAATAATTTTTCATGATTCTTAGGTCTACTTAGATCAGTGTTTCTCATCCTTCCTTATGTGACCTTTAATACAGTTCCTCATATTGTGACCCCCAACCCTAAAATTGTTTCATTGCTACCTCATAACTGTAATTTGCTGCTGTTAGAAATTGTAATGTAAATGTCTGAGATGTTTGACAACAAAGGAATTGAGACCCACAGCTTGAGAACTGCTGACCTGGATGGCTGGCACCTCCATGGATTGTTAGAGATCTAGCAACATGCCCCCCAACATGGGTTTTCACTTTTGGCACACTTACAGAGTAGCACTAGTGATTTCTTTTCCCACATTATAATTGTTTAAGCTAGGTCACATAGACTGTGCCAAAAAAATCAGCGTTGTTTATATGCTCTGAGATGCTCAGGGGTGAATTAGGTAGCAGCTCATTTTCTGTATACAGTTCCTTATCTGTTGTTGATCCATGGCACTGAGTTCTCAGGTGTTAAAATAAAATTGCTACAGAGGTTTCATCAATCTACTTGCCTTTTTAAAATTGGTGTGTTCTATTTGTGAAGAAAGTATCAAATGTTTGGTAGTTTCTTCCTGGGACTTTATTTTCAATAACTTATGAGTTGAAATATAATTTATATATTGTACCAAGCAAAACATTACCCCCTTCTACCTTAGTTTCCAGCTGTAGGTTTTTCATACCAGATTTATAGGTAGCTTACTTGCACTCAGGTAGAATGTTGCAAAAATTCTATTGCTTTTATATACTCTATTGAATTAGGTCTGGAGAATCCATCATAGTGGAGGTGGTGATAAATTAAGTTAACTCTGTGTGTGTGTGTGTTAGTTGAGTTTGAACCCAGTGCTTTATGTTTGCTAGGTGAGCACTCTGCCCTGAGCTACTGGAATTATTGAAGCTTGAATTAGTGTTCACATTATAGCTCATGTTATGAACCAATAGAGTAACTTCTAATTTATCAATAAGCACACTGCATATAGCATATATTTAATGATAAATTGTTTTGAAAATTCGCAGTCTATGTCTAGTATAGAGACAAAATAGCTAAACAAATTGAAATTGCCAAAATATTTTATAGCACCCCACTACAATAATATTAAGTTGCTTACCCATGTTTAAATAATAGAGTATGATAGATTTTAATTAAATGCTCATTTTCGTTTTTACTAACAATGAGAAGCAACTGTATGCAAGACATGTACATTATGGCTCACAGAGTGGTATAGAACACATCTATTCTCTTTTAATATTTATCTTTTGGAAATTTTATAAATGTTATTTTGGTACTATTGCTTTAGCCACATTTATGTGGTGCATAAAGTTAAATATTTGATGATTATGGAGCTTCCAATAAATGAGTCTCATTGTGTTATAGGTATGTTGACTATACAATCTATCCTAAAAAGTTACTTTAGAGTGATTTGCTAATGGTAGCTTATTTTTGTTGCCTTGGTTTTTAAGAATTGTACTATGTAGGCTAATTGGGTTCTTACTGAAGTTTTACTTTGTTAAAATATTTATAGTAAAATATAAATATTTAGCATCACTACATTTTTTGGTATGTGTGTCGAAGGCCAGTAGCCTTTACATACATGCACAATATTGTAGCCAACAGTATAGAAAACTATTCCTGGTCCGTTATATGCTTAATGATTTCCTAGTATTATCAGTAAGTGTCTACTTAATTTTATGTATATTAATTAGGCTAAATGTAACATTTGCCACTTTTGATAATACTATGTTTTTTATTTTCATTCTAAAGTGTAAGAACAAATTTAAGTGGTTTTTTTACCTATTGCCTCTTAAATGATTTATCTTAAAATGCATTACATATATAAGTTTCTTCTAAAAATCAGCTATAATTATATATTAAAATGATTTGTTGCTGTATCGGAGACTAGACTAACATAAACAGTTAGAAGACTGTCAGTTATTAACTACCACAGCCCACTTTCTTGCTAATAGCAATTATAGTTGCTGTATAGGATTAGTTTATGCTTTATGTCCTTTACAGAAGTGAAGATAGTAAATGAGATATTGATAATCCTGTATATTCTGTTAATGCAACTATTGCTTCTTTTTTACTTTTTATTTTTTAAATATTTTTTAAAAGTTCTTGTTTTCAGTACATCTGGTGCAAAGTTTCTCCTCCCTCCACCTCCACTCCTTCCATGTCTACTTCCTCTCTCCTCCAGGTCCACTCTTCTGTTTTTGCTTCTTCTAGTTTTTTTTTTTTTTTGGTGTGTGTGTGTGTGTGTGTCTGTGTGTGTGTCTGTGTGTGTGTCTGTGTGTCTGTGTGTGTGTGTTTTCCTTTTCCAAGACTGGGTTTCTCTGTGTAGTTTTGGTTGTCCAGGATCTTGCTTTGTAGATCAGGCTATCCTCAAATTCACAGAGTCTCCTGCCTGTGCCTCCTGAGTGCTGGGATTAAAGGCAGGCACAGCCACCACCACCAGGCAAAAATCATTTTGCTTCTTAAGCACAGTTGATCAGAGTCCTTTTAGAATTGAGGATTAGCACTGATGGATTTATAGCTGGCTTCTCCTTATACCTGCAATCTTCTGTAGATGGGAGAGAAAGGGTCAAGGTCAAGCTTCATTATTAGATTTAAAATTAGTTTTACTGACTTTGTTTCACCTTGTAATTCTTAATGCTTATAGTGCATTAATGCTTATCATTTTGTAGGGTGGCAGTCCTGTAGTCAGGGCAGTGGAGCCTTTTAATGTTCACTGGGATTCCTATGTTTTTGCAGTACTACTTTTATAAAAAGGAAAGGTGGTCAGGTTGTTAACAGATGTATGTTTTCTTTCATCTAGTGAGAGAAAGTTTACTTTTTGAAAAGCTTACAGTAAAATGTTCTCAACATTATTTCTTTTTTTGGGATGAATAAAATACCAGTATTTTGTATGTATAAACATTATTTTGCATATAGCTATTTTTAAGGAAGCTAATTTTATGTTTTTAATTGGGCAAGATATTCCCTCTTTTTCTATGAAAAACATTATCACCACACAATAAACATTAAAATAGTCTAGCCTTCTTAAGTAGGCTATCCTATGGTCTAAGGCAATATGATCATTGCTGTAGTTAAGTGTCAACTTAACAGTAAATTTTAAATGCTTTCCAGTGTACACACTGATGGATTTGGCTGAGTATTGATATGCTTTTGCCCCATGTGCCTGATTATCGTTGCCTTGCTTTTGCAGCCACAGAACCTTGGCCTGAAAATGCCACCTTATATCAGCAACTGAAAGGTAGGTTCTTATTCACAGTTAAAATGGCTTTGTGTTAAAATATACTTATAACCAACAATAAACCCCCAAGCTAAACTGAACCAGCTGACCAGTCAGATAAACAAACGAAACTCGCTGCTTCCCCCCAAATGTACAATACAATTTTTTGCAATGAGAATGTAAAATACAAAGAAGGGATTCCCTTGTATATTTTGTCTATGAGGTTTTGCCTAAACTTGTATCTGCCAGGTAAACCAACTATTCATAGCCTATAAGGTCCTTAGTTTATTATTGACTCATTATATTGGCTGCTATAGGCAGTGTAAAATGATGTGGTTGCAGGAGCACTTGGCAGATTTACTGCACCAATAGCTGAGACAGCAGATTTTCCAAGTCCTGTGGTAAAGTGGGCTCTCAGTAAAAAGGAACTGTTAAAATGTATAGGCTAGGATGGTTCAGGCTCCCTTTAGCAGCTCTTCATATATCATCAGATCACATTATGGACCCCATTTGGGGCTCAGCAGCCTGCTACAGTTGTCAGAAGACTGCAAAGTAATGAAGACTAATAGGCAGCAGCCCCCGTCTTCTAAGCATGGAATTTTTATTGCAGGGAACTTGTCATCTTTCTTTTGTGTGACAGACCTAGACACACAGTGCAATATTAACTGTAAGCTGGTTTATGTGGTTGTGAATACTTTTACTTTAAACTAGAGAGATTTCAACAGATACTATTTTAGTTCATTTTAATGAAAAGAAAAAGTATTTTTTTAAATTGTAAAAATAGATGTGTTTTTAAATAAGCAATTTTAATTGCTGAAAAATGAGATAAATGATCAGATAATTTTAGAACGTCCCTATTTTATCATGACTTACACATGATAATTTAATTGAAACTTACATGGCAGCATTGATATAAAGCTTCATAATTGCTTTAGTTTAGGATATCTCTTTTTAAAATAGAAATAACTTTTATAATATTTAATATATTTTGCTTATTTAGCAGTTAAACTTTGGACTCAGACCTTTCTTTATGTTTCCACAGGGGAGCAAATTTTGCTTTCTGACAATGCAGCATCTCTTGCTGTGCAGGTAAATATGTAAATAATGTAATTTTGTTCTTTGTGCTAGAGGATGTATATCATTTTGAGTTACACTCCACCCCCTACTGAAAGTCTGATATTGTATGTTTAGAGTTTTTCTGTATGACTTAACCATGACTGGTATAATCTTACTCTTCTGTGAAGTATAATTTTATACAGTATTTTCAGTTGTCAGTATGTCAGAATTACTTTAAGCAAAATTACTTTTAAGTGGAAGACATTCTATCTTAGCAGTTGTTTTGTTTTTGGTTAGATACACTATTTTATTTGGGGTAATAATTTTACTTACATACTCAGAATTATTTTCTAAGTTATTTGTAAAGAGTTATTCGCTACATATTTTAATCATCACTCTGCTTATTATACACATGCTAACTTACTTCTGTCTGTTAGTTTTGAAGCAGATAGATTATTCCTCATATATTTATTGATTGTATGTGTATTTATTATTCCCAGTCCACTTATTGAGTGCAATTGCTTTTTAAATTTAATGTTACATTGTATAATCCAAAAAAGATTTTTGGCAGTGTGAACTTAAAACTGTGCCATGGAATACGTGGAGAATTGTTAACTTGAAAAAAGTAAATGTTTCTGTAGGTTATAAAATTAAATAAACATTTTATATATTTAGCTGCTGAGGTACTTAGCTTATGTAGTTTGAAGCACAAAGAAGATTGTGCAGCATGTAAGGGTCTGTAGTGTGTGACATTTATTGCAGCTGAGACTGTGGGCTCCTGGAGGACACAGAGAAAGGGGAGGAGGAAAGTATTTATCAGGCTTTTGTTGTATTGGAGGCATAATGCTAACCATTTAATTTTAGGTCATCTCATTTATATTTTTTATTTAATTTTATAACCATTTGGTTTAATACCAGTGTCTAGTATTGTCATTCAGTGAGGTTGTAGATGGTATGGTATTCAGTTCATCTTTGTTTTAAGGCAGAGAAGGAAAGAAAAGATGGGAAGAAATGTGCTTGGACAATAATTTATTAGTTGGTGGAGCTATTATGTTTCTTTTACATTTGTCTTATATCTATCTATTACCAAGAATATAAATTATAATTTTTGCCTTTATTTTGTCTTTTAAGTCTATTTAACTAATTTTTATTTTATTTTCATCTTAACTTTTGATAAATAAATTTTCAGTTATGTGCAATACATATAGCCTTTGTACAGCTTTTGTGAGATACATGGAATTTAACATTTTACACATACACACAGACACACAAACACACAAAGCATAGCTGCCTGGAATAAAGAATGCACCCAATAGATGTATATTGTATAAATGGTTTCTTAGTGTGGTGAAGCAATCTTGCCTGATAAATGACTGCACAAATAAATTATTTGCTGTATATAAAATAATATTTTCAGTCTTTATATCTTTGAAAAGATAGCTTCAGGGCATAGTGAATATTTTAGTTGAAGCACTGTTTCTTGACCCCTTTTAATTGCCGTTTGGGTGGTAGTGCTTTAAGAATTTAACAAAGCTAATTAATATTTTTTCCTCAGAAAAATCTTCTAGTGCATGCAGTAAAAAAAAAAAAAAAATGTGCCCAGGCTATTTCGTATATATTTCAGTAGGTTTACTCCTTACTGAAGTCATCCAAGGATCCCTTACAAAGAGACCTTCAGATGAAATAATATTATTGTAGAGAGTACTGCAGTAATTAATTTTGAACAAATAGGACAGAATTTTGGGTCGGAATAGCTAGGGAGAGTTTGGCTCCATGCAGACATGACAGTGGTTAAGCACGTGGGTTGTCAGAACTGTTGGAGGAATGCCATTGGATGTCCCTATTTGGTAGACTCCAGACATGACTCACACTCACTCTTCCACAATGAGCTCTCCAGCTCCAAATATAAAGGATGTCAAGTTTGAACAGCCAAAGTCTAGGTGATTTAATCAGTTTCTATATAAAGCAAAATAGCAGAATATTACCATTTTAAAAATTGATGTTTAAGTTTTCCTTGGAAGGGAAGATAAAAAGACCCAGCTTGGTATATATTATTGTTGTTATGTTTCCTTTTAATTTGTTTTCTCACCATAGTTTTTCAAATCACAGCTGCAGCTGAAAATAACACCAAAAAAAGACCTTTTAAAATAATTGAATTTTGCTTAACCATTTCAAATTTTTATCCTACATATGACACTTAGATGATAAATTAACCAGCATATATTAAAAATTCTTGGTTTTCTTCAATATTCTTTGACTTGACAGCTGATAGTAGCCATGACTATAAATGTGACTTTCTCACATATCTGATATAAACTTTATGGAGTAATTTTCTTCTATATAGAACAACAGCATCTGTTTAGAAGAACGAGCTAAGGGTTTATGTCTGATGTATAAAATTGATCAAAACAACGTGACAAGTATCTATAAACTGTTTATTTCTAGAAGATACCAGATATAAAACATTAGACATTTTAATAGTCTGCCAATTATGCCATCAGGAAATTCAAATTTTACTTATCACATAGGCAGGTGTTTATTATATTCTGAAAGCTAACTGCTTGACTATTTTTAATTGTAGGCACCTTTATGACTTCAGTTTAAAAGAAAATAATTTTCCTCCCGGTGACCAATTCCCCTGTGATTTGCTGTCTTTGTATCATCTATCTACAAGTTTAGGCTTACCTGAGTGCTGCTTGCTCATAATGTGCTCTTGATTGCTGACTAGACTATATATTCTCATGGGCTCAGTGTTTGTGTAACACTGTACACACGTGTAGAGACAGTTCTCATTTTAAAGGGATCTTTGAGGGATTTAGGCTTATGGTGATTTGTAAAACAAACCTCATAATTCTGTTATTATTGTCTCTTACTCTACAAACTTAGACCAACTATCCAGTAGATAATATACTGCTAGCTACTAAGTAATTCAAAATTTCTAGTAGCCTCATTAAAAAAGTAGTTAATTTTAGTAATGTTTTACTTAGCCCAGTATATCAGAATATTATCATAAAATCAATAGAAAATTTATTTTACTTTCTTCAAATTAAATTCAAAATCTGCTGTGTAACTTAGAATATGTCTGTTTGCGCTAGTCATATGCTCAGCCATATGTAGCTGCCGGTGCTTGTATTGTCCAGTGCTAGTTTAGAAATACAGCATGAACAAGTGAATAGGAATACATAGGAATTCTTAAGCTTTTCACAAAAACCTGCTTTTTAAAAAGTAAGAAGTTCTGGATGTGTACATTATTCCTTTATTCTCAGCACTTAGGAGGCAGAGGCAGCGTATCTTGTTTGAGGCAGTCTGGGCTACAGAGTGAGTTCCATGATTGCCAGGGCTACATAGAGAGACCCCGTCTCAACAAAAACAGCATGGAAGAAGTTTATCTGTACTGTTTCAGTTAGAAACAGTAGATATAGATATTTTATATATCTATAAATGTGCAGAGACAGTTCTCATTTTAAATATATATATATTATTTAATAGCAAATTCCACAAAGAGAAATGGGCAGTTTATCTCTGTTCCAAAGACAGTATGCTTCAAGAACTCTGTTTCAAGTTTCTTCCTTTGTAAAATAAACATAAAGTAGTTACTGTCCCATTGGCTAATGGGAATCGAATGGATTAACATATTTAAAACATTTAGAAAGATACTTGGAGTATTATAAATATGCAGGGGATGCTGATTATTTCCTTATGTTCTGATTCTTGGCAGAAATACATTTAATCAGTTTCAACAAGATAATTAGAAGCTTACAGGCTTGATAATGCCTAAAGAACACTACTGGGAATAAATATTATATATAAGGGTTTAAAGGGAACATGAACATTAATAATTTTTATAACCACATTAAATACAGGATTTTATGAATTCTTTGATAATTTCATACATGGATTTTGTTCATGTTTACCCTACTACTCCTTCCCCAATCTTCTTCCAGATCCATTTCCCATCCTCACACTTTCCCAACCTCCTGTCCTTTTTTCTTCTTTTTGTTACCCACCAAGTCCAGTTTCTGCTGCCCATATATTTATGGGCATGAGGCTGTTCACTGGAGCATGTTTTCATGCTATGTATGCCAAATATGTTAATATTCAATGCATAAACCTAATGTTATTTAAGAATATTCTGATTTGTTTTAAAACTTAATATTAAATATGTTTGTTTATAACCAACTCTACCGAAAGCTTTTATGTAAAGTATTACGATCTATTCTTACCATAGCCCAATGCAGGGTGCTACTATTACACTTTTTTTTTAAAATGTGGGACTAGAGAGATGTCTTAGTGGTTAAGAGCTCTGGCTGCTCTCAGTTGCCAGCATCCACATGGTGGCTCACAGTATCTGTAGCTCTAGTAGTTCCCTGCATCACATGGTGCAAAGATAGACATGCAAACCACCCACACACATGAAAAAAAAGAAACAAATCAAGATATGGCACATACCCAAAATTCTAGCATTTTGGAGACTGAGGCAGAAGGATCATCATAATTCAAGTCCAGCCGTGGCTAGATGAGTTTCAGGCTAGCCTAGGCTATATATGAGACCTAGTCTTAAAGCAACCAACAACAAAGCCGGAAAACACAACACAAAAAGTAGACATCTTTAAAGTTCAGAGCTGGTCTTTCTAAAGACACAGAACCCACCAATTATGGAGGAAAACAGAAAGCCTGCATTCATATTGGTTAAGTTCTTTGTGTGGGTGACATTGTGCTGAGCACGTCATTTTTATTAGTTTAATCCTTCTCTGAGGCCAGTGCTGTGTGAGTTACATGTCAAAAGGGCCCTCTCCATAGCAATCCCGTGGAGTTGGTATCATTACAATTTCTACTTCTCCACAGAGAAGAGTGGTGAGGCAGAGAGGTTCAGCTGTTGGCCTAATAATACATGACACCCCCCCCCCCAGTAGCCCAGGCTGTCCTGGAACTCACTCTGTAGACCAAACTGGCCCTCGAACTCAAGAGATCCACCTGCCTTTGCCTCCTGAGTGCTGGAATTAAAGGCGTGTGCTACCACTGCCCTGCTAGTATGTGAATTTGTGCTTTGTTTTTTGAGACAGAGTTTCTCTCTGTAACAGTCCTGACTGTCCTGGAACTCACTCTGTAGACCAGGCTGGCCTCGAACTCACTGAGATCCACCTGCCGCTGACTCCCAAATGCTGAGATTAAAGGGGTGCACCACCACTACTGCCCCACAATAAGTGAATTTTTAATTATACATTATTTCTGGCATTTCTTAGCATATTACAATTTACATTAAGTTATAAAAGATAAACATGTCTCAGTTTTTGGAATTTGAAAATGTAGCAAAGACATTCTTATGTTATTATTAAGTTTCTTAGGTAGTGAAAAGTTCTTTTGAAAAAATTGAAGCTATGGAAGTAGAAGATGTTGAGCAGAGAATTAATGCCTGTTTTGACTTTAAAGATTTATATACTTGTTTTGAGAATATCTTTATACACACACGCACACACACATACACATAAAAATAAGATAATACTTTCTGGTGAGGTTTAGAAATAATTTCATTTAATATATATGAAGCAAATTTAAACAACCTGGCTTTTCTTTTTTGTGTGTCTGAATATAGAGTCTATAAAATTGGAATTTTTTTAGTGTCACAGACAAATAATCATTATTAGAATTCTGCATGAAAAAGTAGCACTTAAACATTAAGAATGACATTTAAGCTCAGATTAAAAAGAATGTCTATGTTTCATTTAATCTTTTTATTTTCCTTGGGTTTTGTAAGTAAATAACTCTAAAAATGAGAAAAGGATAACAAAAACTATTTTTTTCTGTGGATTATATTGTCAAAAAATTCAAAGTTTTTATAGTCATCATTAATGCTGTGAACACTAACATATCAGATGGGCTGATATTTACTTAAACTGACCCTTGCTTTTGCCTTTTGACAAATGAAGCTTTGTATGTGGAAGTATTTATTAGTGATTAAATGGTCATATCCTAATGTAATCTTTGGGGTTGAGCAGTGAGGAGTAAGTACCTTTTTTCTTTGGATTGCAAGTCAGTTGTTGAATTGGAAAATGTGTGAAAATTGCTCCTTGTCAGTCATTTAGATAATGGGCAGACAGCTTGCCTGCAGAATTTTAGGTGAAATACTCTTGAATATTTGATTGGGTTGCATACATTTTTGTTTTAAACAAGTTGTTATATTCAGTATGAAGTGCCAGCTTAAACATGATGGGAACACTGCTAGGATGCTGGCATTTGATATAATAGAAAATGAATAAAATACTATTTTGTGGAAAATATTTAAAAATTAAAGCTGCTTTATAGTTTCATAAAATATGAATTTAAAGATTTCAAAGTCTGTCCTCACTTTGATCATACTCTGTAAAATGTAAAAAGTAAAGTTTTGTATTTACTTTCAGAGTTAGGAGAGGGCAGTAATAACTAAGGAAGAGAACATAGCAACAGCTGTCCTTTTCAGTATTCCAAGATGAGCAAGATGAAGGCTGTAGATGTTTCCTTGCTATCACTGAGTTTAAGTTCTTCAGATTTGTTGTTTTATATTACATTAATTAGGTTATGATGGTAAGTTACACTTAAAACACCTGGCATGAATTATGAAGTATAAAGTATGAATAAGTATAAAATGTTTCTAAAATAAAACTGAATTTATATAGTAAACAGAACTTAACAGAGTGAAACAATTTCAATATCATATTAGTTCTTTAGCACATGAATGGTATGATGTGTAAAACATTTGAACTAGTCTTGTAGGATTTGCAGCCATGAAGTATTGCATATTCAAAATAAAGTAGGTGGCTAAGTTGTCATTTTTAGTAATTTGTGAAATAGTTTATACCAGCTAATATTTTCTAATGCAAATATTTATTTAACCTATTAAAAGTCTATGTTTCTATAATGAGAAATTATAAGTTTAAAGTATCATTACTTTTTTGCTTATTTCTTTAAAAGGTAAATAGCAAACTGTACGTTAACATTTGTTACAGTTAAATAGAACAATGAAGACATAGTGGTAAGAAGAAGACAATCTATTTTTTTTAGTAGAAAAATGCTAGCATTCTTCATTATTAGATGTACAGTATCAGCATAATCGATCTAGCAGTATTGTATTTGAGCTGAAAACACACTTAAAATTGAGACCATACACTATCCAGTGTGAGTGAAACATCTTTCATATAGTTCTAAGATGAAATTACCCTTGAATGAATAGCATCTTCATTTATCTTCAAACCTCTTCTGTGCTTTTAGTGAATCTACTCTTTCAACATTCCATAAGAATTACATTATACTGTTATACCAGAGTACCTCTGCAGTGTGAAATAGATTGGTTTGGAAAATGAACTTGGCTTTGCTATAAATTACATTCACAGGTACAAAGAAATTTGTTATTTTGTTTAAAATAGTCACAAATATAATTACGGTCTTAATTTATGTTAAACTACGAATAGCGCTATTACTGTAACTGCATTAGGAACTTAATATGTCTCTTTAAGAATGATACCTAACACTTCTCATTTGTAACCTTAGATACATTATTTCAATTATGGGGTCTGCAGCTGTTTGATGTAAAATGAATTATTTTGTGGGTAGATTTCTTCATGGCTTTTAATTTTAAAACATCTCTCTTCGGTAAAGTGGAAAATAATTCTTCAGTTGCCGGCACTGATTTTCCTTCGTGTTCTGGTGAAACAGGATAGAAATTAAAATCAGAATCATTTTCACTTTGTGCCCTGAAAGTGGCATTGCATGATTGAGAATAAGCTTTATAGAATTTTCACGGAAGTGTTTCAGATGCAATTATGACATGAAGAGAAGTTTTGTCCTGAGGTGGACAGTACAGGCTATGATCGCTGTCATTGATGTGCTCTGTGTGATGGAAAAGTCGTATTAAGCTTTCCTCAGTCTTAAAGTTTGATTAAAGAAAATTATTTAAAATTTTGGATTACTTTAACATTTTCCTGTCACTTGGCTGAATTACTGCTGAAGTGTACATTAGAGAGTATTAGTGTTTAATGTCTAAGACAAGATGTTAACGTATCTTCAGGTAAGGGAGAGGGAAGAGCTAGCTGCTAAACACCCAGGGCTGTGTTAGAATTACTTTGCTAACACAAATGTTAGTGAGTATATTATCTGTCCCTACCTAATCTGTTTAGCTAATAAAAATTAGATTTTTCTGTTACATTTATTTTTTTTCAATTGGAACTGTAACAAAACTTTACATGTCTTCTTAGACTGTAGAAAACACTGTCTTTCCTTCACCTTCCCCCCACCCCCTCCAGTGAGTGCCAGCTGTGATGCTGGTGGGTTTTTTTGTTTTGTTTTTTTTTTGCTTTTGACTGGATGTGAGATTTATTACTTAACATGATTTGAGAGGGTACAGGAGAGTACTGTGGACTCCCTCAGAAATGCAAGGGAACAATATATTGCGGATATATTTGATGTTATCAGGAATGAGCTGCTTCTCAGCAACCATGTCTTCAAACTCATTGCATTAAGCTTGGTGAAGCCCCACATCTCTAAGATGTGGATCTTCTGGCAGCCAGGGAACATAAACTTGGCTCTAGGCAGAGCCTTAGTCACATGTGTCCTTATTCTTTAGCCTGGTGCAGATGGACATGATGACTTGGCAAAGGTGGACCCTGGTCACCGTGACCTGGGGCTTCCCAAGGCACTATGCATACCTGTCTGGAGCCAGTCAGACCCAGGACCGGACAACATCTTGTTCATTTGGATGACAAGTGAAGGTGGGGCCTCCCTCGAATATGAAAGCCATCCTCCCTCACCACAACTCTTTACCATGTATTTGTTGGCACAAATACGGGCAGCCTCTGGGGCTTTGGAAGAGCGGTGCTCATATTCGTCTGACACCATGTGGCCACAAAATGGGAATTCATCAACTTTTGCCTTCTTCTGTCCCAAGTCATTGTGGATCTTGACCCTGGGGACACCTCAGCAGAAGTGAGTCTTACAGTACTAACACTGGTAATGAGCTGAAGGAGAAAAGGAATGATTGATTTTCAATACACATTACTATATAATCTTTTCTAACAAAACAAAGTAAAGAAACATACGGTACTGACATAAATTTTTACGTCATAATTTATCAAAATCATGCAGATAAAAGACCTCTCCCCAGAGTGTAAGTTCCATCAGTACCTACAGACCATGACTGTCTTTACTACCTATCCTTTACATACAATAAGTTCTTGAAAAGTACTGGCAAGCTACAATAAGGATTAGCATCTTTTAATTCTGTGAATCCAAAGTTCAGTGCTTTTAAGTAAACCCACCTCCTATTAATTAGTGTTTTAAGAAATCAATACTTATACCTATTAATAAGCAGGCATTGATTTAGAAAACAGAAAATTTAGCTATTTGTGATTAGAAATCATAACTCAATAAGCAAATAATAAAATATAATAAGAAATATGCTTTATGTAGAGCAAATCTGTTACCAAAGCATGAAAATGACATCTAGGAGCACATATGAAGACAGATTACATGAGAGAATAGAACCACCCTTAGTACACACGCATTAAAAACTATTACTGGAATAGTTAGCTCAACTTTAGATACAACAACATCTGAGCTTTGAAAAAAATAGATTCTTTATAAAAGCAACCAAAATCAAAATAGAAAAAGATATAGAATTTGCCTATTAAAATTACATATAAATGAAAATAAACTGTAAGGGAAAATTAAGCAAAAGAAGTATAAAGCAGTGAAACATAGAAAAAGACTAATTCTGTAGATCAGACTGACCTTGAACTGAGAGAGGCCTGCCTATCCTGTACTCCCTGAGTACTGGGACTAAAGGTGTGCGCCACCACCGCCTGGTAGTTTTAAATTTAATTTAACCATTTTTTTCTCATGTTCCCTTCTGGAATATTGCTAGTATATTCGGTAATAAAGACTTGAAATGTGATGTACATATTATCTGGGATGCTGCTGAGGCATCTTTCCCAGTTCTTGTAGGTTGTCTTTATAATGTTAATCACTTCCAGATAATGTCAGCTTTTCCTGCCTCATTCTCTTATGTACTGGCTACCCATGTTGTTATAAACCCATGCTATCCAGTAGATCTCCAGCACACATTACCCTATCCCACAGAAGTTTGATATTTGTGCTGTATAATAAATGTAGTAGATAGACCTTAGGCACAGGTGCCTCTTGAATATGAAAAGAAAGACTAGATTGCCTGAGAAACTGATTTTAAAATTTTGTATAATATTATTAAACTTAAATTTAACCTAATTAGCAACTTGTCACTAGTGATTACCGTATTGGACAGCCTGGTTCTAAAACATTGGCGTAGGATATGCTAAGGAAGCTGTTTCCTGTTGTTCTTTCTTTGAGTTGCTTCGGAAATGTGTCCAACTGAAGAATAAGAGGTTAAGTTGCCTGTTCATTGTTATAACCAAGACTACATTTTTCTCAGCTAAGAATAAAAATAAATATTTCTACTTCAAATAAAAAAACAAAATGTGTTTTTGGTTGATGTTTCATAACTATTATTTGGAGTAGTCTTAGATTAAAAATAAAAATGAGGGGCTAGCGATGCCTATGTGGTTAAGAACGCATGCTATTCTTTTAGTTAAGTTCTTAGTGTTGGATGGTTCACAGCTCCCTGTGACTCAAGCTCTATTGGGATTTGGATCTATAACCTCTGACCTCCATGGGTACCCTCACACGTGTGCACTGCCCCCCCCCCATTAAACATATTACAGAAATGTAGAAGGCGAAAGTACTGTTTTGGAACGTCAGTTCCCTTCCATTTTACAAAGAGAGTACAAAAGTACTAGTTAAGTCAGAGTTTCCTTTCCCTTTGAAGTTTTTACATGTTGAAGATAATCATGGTAATGCTTTGTTTTTACATTTTTAATATTTGAGTGGGAGTTCTATAATATCAAGCTTCTTTGTAAACTCCAGATGAATTCAGAAATTACTTCTGAACTAGTGATGAAGAATAAATGTGTTTCTGTTACAAAATTAATCTTTGTCTAAGAAGAATCATGCCCTCAGTTGAGGTTTGTATGTTGAGTGCCATTAAATTGGTCAAAATTAATTCAGTTTTTTTTATTAAAAAGAAGCAGAAATTTGAAGTATAGTTCTGATTATACAACAATATATTCTGCCTTTTAAAAAAGTGAACTAAAGTTCTATGGAATATTGATTCTACTATATATAATCCTACTGTGTATATAGTACAATTTCATCCCATATGTACCATTTTGTATGGTATTAGTGGTTCCTAATTAACAGTTGAGTATTATTCAGGTCTTTGAAAAGAACTAAATTATTTCAAACTCTTGCTTTGTTGAAGGCCTTAGTCTCTCCTAGACTTTTGTTCTCAATAAATTTCTCTTCATATTTCACAGTTAATATGAGTACATTCTCATTTTTCTTGTGTTTTTTGTGTGTTTACATGTTCATGTATGTATGTGTGTGTGTGTGTAGATCAGAGGTTGATGTCAGGTGTCACTTTCCACTCTTTATTTTTATTTTATTTTAATTTTTATTGTTTTTGATGCAGGGGCTCACTGTAGTAATCCTAGCAAGCCTGAAATGTCTTATGTAGACTAGGCTGGTCTTAAATTCAGAGATACTTCTGCATCTAGAGTTCTGAAATTAAAATCATGGGCCACTGTGGCATCTCCACCTTATTTTTTGAGAGAGGGTTTCTCACTGAACCTGAAACTCAGTGAGTGGCTGGACCAGTGGCCAGGAAGTTTGAGGGCTCTGCTTTCCCTCTTCCTCCTACCCTGAGGTGGAGTTACCCTCCGCTTGGCTTTTATGTGGATCCTCCGCATCCAAAATCAGGCCCTCAAGTTTGAACTGAACTTTTACTCACTGAGCTGTCTCCTTGACCCTAGTCTTTTTTCCTTTTCCTGAAATCAGTATGCAGTCACCATCATTGATCTCTGCCTTCTTTGTGTTACAGTGTGAAAGGTTCCTGAGAGGTGCCCCTCTCCACCTTTTCTATAGTGCCATTATATCTGTTTTCTGTTTCTTCTGATTATGTCTGGTTTTATTAGCTGTGTCCCTTTTGTAGTGCTGAGATGAAATCCCGGATCTTGCACTTAGTGTCTGCTGCTGAGACTTCTCCCACTTCCAGGAAAGGGGAGAACATGGATGGGTGAGGTTAGGGCAGATAACGGCGTCTGCCACAGTAAACTCTTGCCCACTCTGATTGGTGTACCCAGATATCATTGCAAAGTAAGCAACGTCGAGTACTTAGCATCAAATACTACAATATTATAAGTCAGTTGTAGGGAAAATGAAGGAGGTTGTAAGGAGACCAGCAGAAATACAAAGAAAGCAAAATTATTTTCTTTGGCTTTCTAAAGCATTTCTTTTGCTTGGGGAGATCAGATATACATAAATTACAAAACTTTACTCACACTGTGAGTAAAGGGGATTTCTTTTTTCAGGGAAGCATTTCTACATTTCTAGAGGACTAAAATTTTAATTGATGTACTTCTTTATTATTTTATTTTGGTTTTTTGAGACAGGGTTTCTCTGTGTAGCTTTGGAGCCTGTCCTGGAACTAGCCCTTTTGGCTTCGAACTCACAGAGATCCACCTACTTCTGCCTCCCTAGTGCTGGGATTAAAGGCGAGAGCCACCATCACCCGGCTTAATTGACATACTTTTAAATTAAAATAGAGAGTTTTATTTTTATTTTATTGAGAAAGGGTCTTGTAATAAGATAGGGTCTTGTAATGTAACCCAGTCTGGCCTGGAACAGTCTTACCTTAGTTTTACAAATGGGTAAATTGGAGTTTTGTTTAGAATGTTGTTCATGTTCAGTATTGATTTTCAGAATGGAAAAGGAATCATAGGAAACAGCTCTTGACAAATTTGTATTGTGTATAAGCTGGCTGTTCTAGCCTTAATTTCAATATATGATAAATAATAGCATTGCTAATGAAGTAAGTTATGGCAACTCCCATTTGACTATTTTTATTATAATTTCATCAACTTGTGAAAATAAGAAAAGGTTTTCCCCCTTCTAAAGTGTGTATGGGAATTAGAACTACAGTAACTTAAGGTTTCCCAGTGTAATGAATTATCGTGTAGAAAGAACATTGGAAAAGTGTGTAAGAGGAGAAGTCACAAAGTTATGAAAGAGGGCAGGGGAACAAACCTGGAGTGTCCCAGGAAATAGTAGGTTAGGTAGAATTTTGTATGTGTGAATATTTTTTTCTGCGCCCCCCCCCCCAATTTGAGACAGGGTCTCTGTAACCCTGGCTGTTTTGGAACTCACCATGTAGAACATGCTGGCCTCAAACTCAGAGATCCACCTGCCCGCCGAGTACTGGAACTAAAGGCGTGTGCCACCACACCCAGTTTATATATTTTTTAATCATAAAGAATTCTTCCAGAGCATAAGCTTTTAAGAGAAGACAGCTGTAGAACATTCTGGTTTTGGATATACTATATGGTCTACCTACTCTTTTATTGGTAGACATTTAATCCTTCACAGTTGTCCCTTCTGTAAACCAGGGGAAAATCATTTGTCTCCTTAAAATTTTTATTTAATTTTATGTTTATTTATTAGTTGTGCTGTGTGTGTGTGAGAGAGAGAGAGAGGGCACGCTCATGAGCATGCTTGTCACCATGTGTGTATAGAAGGCAGAGAACAACTTTTGGGAGTCAGTTCTTTTCACCATATGGGTTCTGGAGGGTGCTCAAACTCAGGTTGTCAGGATTGGGGACAAACACCTTTATTTACTGGGCTCTGACTCCCAATTTTAAATCTTTTTTTTTTTTTTTATTGTGCAGCCTTGGCTGTCCTGGAACAAGCTCTGTAGGCCAATCTGGCCTAGAACTCAGAAATCCACCTGCCTCTGCCTCCCTAGTGCTGGGATTAAAGGTGTGCCCCACCACCAACCAGCCCAATTTAAATCTTAAACGATGAATTAGTTAACATAAAAACCAACATGTCAGGATTTTGAGAATTACTGAAAAGAACATTGAGTAGCAGAAATAACATTTTGAATTTTCCAGTATGATGAGAAAGATGGCAATCCTTCAGTGAATAAAAAAATTAAACTATCAATGTCTTAATAAAATTTTGACATTAGTCATCCATTAAAGAAAGTTAAAGAAAGATGTAATATTGCTTACTTACATAAAGTAATATAAATGTGAATAAATTTTTTCTTAAGTATATATAATTGTTTATATATTTACTAATGATAACTTTTTTCAAGTAAAATGATAATTTTGTTTGGAAGCTTTAAACTGCTCATCATTTTCCAGTAGAGTATTATTGTATGGACTATTTAGGAAAGAAATGAAGAAGGAAGAGTTCTTTTCAAGTATGCATGTATTCTTACCAGGTTTATTATATTTCTCTTCATTTACAGGCCTTTCTGCAAATGTGTAATCTGCCTGTCAAAGTGGTGTGTAGGGCAAATGCAGAATACATGTCTCCATCTGGTAAGTGTGTGTTTTCTGTTAATACTGTTTATTCTTTGGTACTGAGGATTGAACCTAAGGCCTTGAACCTGCTAGGTCAGTACTTTACTACTGGCTGTATTTCTAGCCCCCGTTGTCAAATCCTTAGTTTTGTTTTTTCCACCTTTGAAGACTTCAATTGTTTTTTAAAGTAGCAGTTATAAGCTTAATTATGAAGGCCTATGTCTATTTATTTCACTTCTGGACTGAGGTTTTTAACTGGATGCTCAGTACATATGTGATACCAGATTTCCCCAGTCTTATTTATATAGGGCTTTCCTTACCTGAAAACAAATTTTAATGTTAATGAATTTTTCAGCATCCCTGAGTTATCTTTCCTATAGAATAGGTAGAAGAAAGCACATGAAATAAATTGTCAACTTTCTTTTTTCTAGTATTTTAAAGTATTTTTAGCAAAGCTTCACTTTTACTCTTCTAAATGATGACAATGATCTGTGTTACATGTTAGTAGATTTAATGATCAGGATGATTTGTGTGTTAGATGCCAGTAGATCTAACCAGTCTTAAATCAGTGAGATTCAAATAATTCATTCAAATGTCTCAAAGCTAATTAAATGTTAAATATAATGTCACAGATTATTTTCATTTTGGTCTTGCTAAAGCAATAACTACACAGAATCATTCCTTCATGAATAAATGATTATGTATAATTGATTAGTGTAGGTATGTTATATAGCATTTTATGCATATAAAAATTTGTTAATCTCTTCATTTTGATATGGTGATTATTTAGCAATTAGCTGTGTTTAGCATTTTCTTTTCACCCTTAAGTTTTTAAGGGTGATAATAATTGTTAGACTATCTGTAGGTACCCATCCCATAACACTGAAAATTCTGTATAAATGTACACTTAATAGATTTTTGAATAAAGTTTTAGAAACCATTTCTAAGAAAAATTTTATAGACTTAGAAATCAAATATATTTTGGATTTTTAGAGGTTGCTATTGCTGTGATGAAACACCACGACCGGAAGCAACTTGGGGAGGAAAAATTTTGCTTACGTAGTTCTGAATCTCAGTCCACTAAGGGAAGCCAAAGTAGTAACTCAAACTGGACAGGAACCTGGAGGCAGGAGCTGGTGCAGACCATGGAGGAACACTACTTACTAGCTTTCTCCTCATAGCTTGCTCAGCCTGCTTTCTTAAAGGACTACCAGCCCTCAGGGGTTGCACCATCCATAATGTACTTGGCCCTTCCACATCAGTCACTAATTAAGAAAATGCCCTACAGGCTTGCCTATAGCCCGATCTTTCGGAGCAGTCTTAACTCGGAGCAGTCTTAACTCTGAGTGTCATGACCCCTTTCATGGGAAATCAAACAACCCTTTCACAGGGGTCACCTAAGACCATCAGAAAACACAGGTAGTTTATATTACAATTCATAAAAATAACAAAATTGCAGTTATGAAGTAGAAACAAAAAGTAATTTTATGGTTGGTGGTCACCACAACGTGAAGAACTACTGGGTTGCAGTTTTAGGAAGATTGAGAACCACTGTTATGCACTCAGTTTCTCAGTTGAGATTCTCTTATCTCATATGATTCTAGCTTGCAACAAGTTGACATAAAAACTAGCTGGCTCAGATGCTAATGTCAACTGTGGAATTCTGTTGAAATACATTGTATCTTCACTGTCTTTTTCTTTGTCATATAAGGAATTTGATTATATACCTACTGTCTTGGGGTTTCTCTTGCTGTGAAAAGACACCATGACCATAGCAACTCTTATAAAGGGAAACATTTAATTGGGAGACTTAAGTTTCAGAAGTTTAGTCCATTATCATCATGGTAGGACATGAAGGCATGCAGGCATGGTACTGGAGGAGCTGAGGAGGTACTTCTTGATCAGCAGGCAGCAGGAAGTTATCTGAGACACTGCACATGGCTTGAGCATATATGAGACCTCAAAGCCCACCACCACAGTGACACACCTCCTCCCTTTGAAGGCCACACCAACACCAACAAAACCACACTTTCTAATAGTGCCATGCGCTGTGAGCTTTTGGAGGCCGATTACATCCAAACTAACACACCTACTTATAAAATGATTAGTAATTTAACACTGAAGTTAAGATAAGTGGCAGGAAGTGATGTAGTTTGTCATGTATTTAAGTTATTGTGCTTATATAATTTAGGGATTAGCTTCATTTTACACACTCTGAAAAGCAAACAGCTTTCTCTAAAATATTAGAGAAATACGTAGTATGTTCACATTTATTGCCATGCTCTCAGGCCTTTTTACTAAGATATTTATACTTCATCTTGTCTCAAATTAGTATTTATCATAATTGGGAGTGACAAGTGCAAAATTTCCTTAAAAATCTGCCTACTTGATATTGTAATTTTTTTTTTGAGACAAGGGCTCACTGTTTTAGGGTTTCTGTTGGTATGAAGAGACACCATGACCATGGCAACTCTTATAAAGGAAAACATTTATTGGGGCTGGCTTGCAATTTCAGAGATTTATCCATTATCATCATGGCAGGACATGTTGGCATACCAGGCAGACATGGTGCTGCAGAGGAAGCTGAGAGTTCTACATCTGGATATATAGGTAGCAGGAAGAGGCAGTGAGCCGCTAGGCATGACTTGACCAGCTGAAACCTCAAAGCTCACCCCTAGGGACACACTTCCTCCAGTAAAGCCCATTTTCATTCAAACCATCACACTTGCTATATTTCTTTGGCTATTCTGGCACTCTCTATGTAGACCAGGCTGGCCGTGAACTCATAGAGACATCTGTCTCTGCCTTCTGAGTGCTGGGGTTAAAGGAATGCCCCACCATACTCAGCTTGTAATGGGTTTCTGAAACAGAACATAGGACAGTTAGAAAACATTTTGGCTAAAAGTTAGGAAATCATCACTCCTGTTCCTTTGTCTAGTTATTAACCATTTCCTTGGGCAGTTCTGCTTCTCTTCTTTTAACTTCTTTACATGAGCTACCCAGACAAGACGACATCTGAGTTTCTACTGACAGTCCCTGAGTATACAGGCCTACTTGACAATGTGTTATTGCTTTCTTTAGAAAAAAAAAAAGAAAGAAAGAAATAGGGCTAGGGAGATGGTTCTCTACTTACAGTGCACGCATGAGGCCCAGTGTTCAGATCTTCAGCACCTACACAAAAATCTGGGCATGCCAGTATCTGCCTGTGTTGGGAGCTGTGAACCCCCAGATCCTGAATTTCTTGTAAACAACTTGTTTTCCCCTGATCTTAAGTGCCTACAGCTGCTCTGAGCACGAGACCTTCAGGAGTTCCTGATGGCAGGGGAATGATTTCTGGTGTGTTTGGCTGGGGCGTGGCTATCCCTATATAAGCTGCCCCTGAACACAATAAAGGGGGCATTCTTGGGACATTCTGGCTTCAAGGATGACCCGTGTCTCTATCTGTGAGTCTTTGTGTGTTTCAATCTCCAGCCCCTTGCCCGGCTCACGAACTGTATGTAGAGCGCAGACAGGCGTGGTGCCCTACATGCCTCAGTCCCAGGGCTAGGAACAGACATGCCAGTCTAGCTAATCCTTGAGTTCTAAGTCTAGTGAGAGACTCTGATTCCAAAATCAAAATAAGATGGAGACAGACTGATGGAAGAATGACAAAGGACGCTAATGTCATATCAACTTCTGGCTGCTGCATACCCTTACCTGCATGGGTGAATGCACCTGTACACGTGTGCATGAGTGCACGCACGCGCGCACACACACACACACACACACACACAGACAAAAAAATGATCTGGAGTAACTTCTGTGTAAAATGAGAATCAGAACACACAATTCTATTTGATACAGAGAATTGTCTCTCTGTGTGCTTTTGCCTGATACCTGCAGTAAAGACTGCACAGTGACTGTAGTTAGCCTGGTGAGAAGGAAAGGATCATTCACTTCTCGTTGCGACTTTCATCTTACTCTATCTCTTTATTGAATATATTTGCATATTCAGTTGACTAGCCACATTTCTGTGCTTTATTACCTACAATGCTTAATTTATGTGTGTGTGTGTGGTAGGTGTGGTGTATCACATGCAGAAGCCAGAAGTTAATATGTCTTTCTTTTTGTTGGTTTATTTTCTTTTGAAATAAGATCTCTCTGAACCAGTAGTTCACCATTTGGCAGACTGAGTAGCCAGCCCCTGGGATCTTTCTGTTCTGTTCCCTTCATTTAGCGCTAAGATAACAGAGCTCTTGGCCTTTTATGAGGGTCCCTGGAATCTGAACTGAAGTCCTCATGCTTGTGCAGCGAGCACTTAGTCTTCAGCTCAGCCCCAATTTAATGTATTTGCAAGAAGACAAAGTACTCCTTTGTAAGAGTTTGAAACTAATTGAAAAAGAGAAATATTCTGCTTCTAAAAATGTTATTCTGAAGAAGTGACTCAGTGATTAAGATGTGCACCTCTGGTGAAGGACCTGAGTTCAGTTCTCAACACCCATGTCAGGTGGCTCACAGCCACCTGTGACTCCAGTTCCTATTCCTTTGGCCTCTGTAGGTACTGTTATTTATGTGTGTGCACGTGTGCATGTACACACACATCAAATAAAATCTTAAATATCATATCTCACAATACCCATTAGTCTAGGCATGAAACAGTTATTTTTCAAAATCTCAGATGACCTGCATTTACTCTAATAAAGTTTTTTTCCAAGTTAAAACCAAATAACAATATAACCTAATGTTTATCCAGTTCAGCTTGTTTGTTTTTTTTGAGTTTTATAAAGCAGTAAAAGGAATGCACCATTGGTAATAGGGAAATAAAAATACATCTCTTGAGTGCTGTGTTCCCAAAGGCTCTCTTTTCTTTGTAGTGTTATCCCATAGATGCAGATGAAGCTTTTATTGGTGCCAGGCACCTCATCCATTACCCTCAGGCTGACTGAATTAGAAGTGAATAAACGGAAAAGTAGTAGGCAGAAGCCTGCTGTTAGTGTGAACTCTGGTTGAACTAAATCATCCTTTCACATTTGGAGTCTGTTCAGAGACTGTTATTTCCTTTTTCTCTAATAGTTGTATTAAGCACTAATGTTTATTAAAATGGAGTATTACTCTTCAATGTGGCATTTATTTAAAGACACCGGTTTCTTTTTCTCTCTCTCTTTCCCTTACTCTCCCTACTGAGGTGCGAACCGAAGGCCTCATGTTATTCAAGCACTGGAGCTATAAGTTGAGCTATGTCTCTTAGTGTTACCATTTTCAAAAGCTTACTGTGTTGTTCTTTTTCCTCTTGTGTATTGGGAACATAACTCAAAGTAGAACACCCTCTAAGGTGTTACATTCTTTGAGTCCAAGACACTTATTCATCATCATTACTCACTAAGAATACCGACTTCAATGTGTATCAGATTTAAAATTAGAAAGCGTAAAAGAAAAAATTTGAAGACTACCTTTCCCAGCACTCAGTAGGCAGAGACAGGTGAATCTCTGGGTGTTTGAAGCCAGCGTGGTCTACAAAGTGAGTTTCAGGTCAGCCAAGACTACACATACTGAGACCCTGTTTCAAAAAACAAAAAACCACCACCAACAACAACAAAAACACCTTTCATTATAGATTTAGGTTTTATGCTGTACCCTGAAGAGAAATCCCAGTTAAATTTCTTTGGAAGTTTTCAGTGATCTTGAACTAGTGTCCTGGCTTGGGCCATGTGATTAATTATTAATCTTATTTAGTGTTGTGAAATGAGAACATGATGACTAGTTGATATATTTAGGCAAGAACTCTAAAAATGAATCTGCTTTTTCTTTCCCTCCCTTCTTTGTAGTAATTTGATTTCTGTGAGTTTTACTTTCGGGGCTGTGTTTGATCTTCAAATCCTGCCTCGGCCTCCTGAGTTCTGGGATTCCAGCATGTGCTGCTATACTTGGCTCTTTTATTTTAAAATTTATTGGCAATCATTGCATAAAATTTGTAGACTTTAGTAGATGCTTGTGGCTATCATTTGGAAAATTACAATTTTATACCATTTCTTTATGAATAAAACAAACCTGAGTTTCTTGTTAACTTTTTTTTTTTACTAGCACAAACTTAATTTACTGAAACTGTTTTCTTACATCATTTCTTCTCCTCAACAGGAAAAGTACCTTTTATTCATGTGGGAAATCAAGTAGTGTCAGAACTTGGTCCTATAGTCCAGTTCGTTAAAGCCAAGGTAATGGAAAAAATAGAAAATGTATTTGACCATTTTCATTGATTTGAACCTAGCTTGATGAAATGCTGATGTAAATTATTAGAAAATATTTCTGAACTATAAGTTGGGTGCTAAATATAAATCAATAGCAAAGATGTAGGTTGATTTTTTTTTTTCTAATATAGGGTAATGAGAATTCCTATCTTAAATGAACCTTTTAAGTTCTTAAGAACTTTGAGAAGGAAGATAGATATAGGATATGTTTTAAAGTTGAAACTATTAAGTTTCTTACTTGGAAGTCAGTAGTTCTGTTCATTTGTTTAATTTGGATTTTAACTGTTAAGAAACACTGTTATTAGCCAGGCCGTGGTTGCACACGCCTTTAATCCCAGCACTCTGGAGGCAGAGGCAGGCGTATCTCTGTGAGTTCAAGGTCAGCCTGGTCTACAGAATGAGTTCCAGGACAGGCTCCAAAGCTACAGAGGAACCTTGTAAGAACAACAACAAAAAAGCAGCACTTTCATTTTTAGGGCAGCATTCTTGCAGACCTTTATAGAGATAGAAAACCAGATCATACTATTATGTGTTATTTTATCCTTTTAAAATTACCAATAAGTTTTAAAATGATTCCATATTAATAACTATACACAGATACATATCTTAAAAATGGTTACATGGCTTTCTGTCGTGTAGTTTTTAAATGGGCATTTGGACATTGACCTTTTATATTGCTATTTATAAGTATGAAAATGAATTTTCTTTTGCAAAAACCTCTGTATACTTGTTTCATTAAGATAAATTCCTAAGGCATGCTTGGTGATGTACACCTTTAGTCCCAACACTCTGGAGGCAGAGGCAGGCGGGTCTCTGTGAATTTGAGGCCAGATTGGTCTACAGAGTGAGTTCCAGACCAGCCAGGGCTACTTATTAAGACCCTGTCTCAAACAAAGCAAACAAAAAGATAAATTCCTGAAAGTGTTATTAGGATGCTTTGACATATATCTTTTAATAATTAGAACAGATCATCAGATTTAGCTAGGAGCTGTTCTGTTTTATGTCTCTCCATTGTTACTTTTGACTTTGTCTTTGTCCCCATGTCATTAGCTATTTTCCCCCATCTTTGCTCATTTTATAAGTAGCACATGTTTAACATTTATTTTGTTTTTAAGGTTTATGCCTGAAAAATACAAGATTTACTACTAACCATTTTGTTTTCTCCTTTATGAAATAATTCATTCTGTAATTTTGTCTATTGAAAATACATGTATATAATGACAAATTAATACTACTTAGTAGTGACTGAATATTAGGTATACTTTTATACATAATAATTTTGTTTTAGAAAGCATTTTGGAAATTAATCTATTG
The DNA here is from genome assembly GCA_004026605.1 of Ondatra zibethicus. Taxonomy (NCBI): domain Eukaryota; kingdom Metazoa; phylum Chordata; class Mammalia; order Rodentia; family Cricetidae; genus Ondatra; species Ondatra zibethicus. The sequence continues at coordinate 33,007 of PVIU01017557.1, forward strand.
TACGTTTACATATTATATTACTTGTGATAAAAAGATAACTGAAAGATTTTTGTATATTTAATATGATGCTCTTTTAAAATTTTTTTAAAATTCCCTTTAGGGCCATTCTCTTAGTGATGGGTTGGATGAAGTCCAAAAAGCAGAAATGAAAGCTTACATGGAATTAGTCAACAATATGCTGTTGACTGCAGAGGTATAAGATTATAATGCTTGAAATAAAGTAGAGTCTTGTATAATTTGCATTCTCATATAAACTTTCCTTGTGGTCTACTGTAAAGCCATTGAGAAGCTGGACTCAGGCTGGGGGGGTCATCTGAATTACCTGGTCATTATCTATAAACAAGTTTCTGGATATCTTCAGTTCTGATGTTGCTCTTAGAAGAAATTAGTCCTGTCTACTCACTGTTTCACGTTAGCCTTTTGCAGTTTACTTTAATAATACTCACATAATACTGTTTAGACATATGTTCTGTATATAAGAAATGTTTTCTGTAAAGACTGCCAATAAATTTTGTAATTCTGTTCAGTGAATTAGCCAAGAAGAAAAAAGCTCATATATTTGATTTACAAAGTTGTCTTATTAGGAATTACTATGGCAAGAAATAAGTTTGACTTTTTTCTTTTTGGTAGTTTCAGTGACTCTTCTTTTGTTCCTAGCTGTATCTCCAGTGGTGTGATGAAGCTACAGTCGGGGAGGTGAGTGGTTCTGCAGCATTTATCTTAATTAAAATTTAATGAGAAAACACTTTTGCTCAGAATCGCAAGTCCCTGCTCATAAATGAAACATTGTGGTTTATACCATTAGTGATACAGTTTTTCACTTACTTTAATTTTGCTTGCACATACATTTTAAGGAAGCCATGTGTCATTGTTTGATAGAACTGGTTGTAAAGTACATAAAAGTTTATATATTTTTAAAGGGAATGGTTTAAAATTTTAATTTTTTATGTTGTAAGATATATATATATATTTTTCAGATTGCTTTATGTCTGCTCTCTGGGAATACATTTTAGAATTCTGTTTGTAAAAATGCATTTTTTTTTTTTTTAGGAAGGATTCTGTGTTTCACAAATTTTTTTTGCTTTAGATCACTCATGCTAGGTATGGCTCCCCTTACCCTTGGCCCCTGAACCACATTTTGGCCTATCAGAAGCAGTGGGAAGTCAAACGTAAGATGAAAGCTATTGGATGGGGTAACAAGACTCTGGACCAGGTCAGTACAGAGCGAAGTTAACAAAAGCTTCCCTTCCTATGCATTAAAATGGCATTACTTTAAAAAATAATCTCAGTGTAATATTGTAACATAAACAGCAAAATATTTGATATTCTTTCTCATGACGTAGTTATATTTCTCTTATGAAAGTTGCCTATGCTTATGAGGCCTAAATGTCAAGTAATTTCTGAGATCCTGCCACCTCAGAGTTGCTCCTGTTCGTTTGCAGAATATTTTCTAGATGCCTAAGTAATACTGTCCTCAAATGGGATCATATTTTGCCTGCTGTTCTATAACTTGATTTTTTTCTCCTCCTAAACAGCATATTATGGCAATCTTTTGTCAATAAATAGATCTGCAGCATCAGATCTTAAAAAAGCTTTATTAAGTATAGTACCTAACTGGTTTTATTTCAAGGAGGGGTGTCTTAAGTTTACTAAAGTAACAAAATAATTTAAAATTGTAAAAAATGTAATTTTCAAAGTCTTGAGGTTGAGCACCAGTCATTTAAGCTAACTGGTGGTTTTTTGTTTTTTGTTTTGTTTTGGTTTTCGAGACAGGGTTTCTCTGTGGTTTTGGAGCCTGTCCTGGAACTAGCTCTTGTAAACCAGGCTGGCCTCGAACTCACAGAGATCCTTCTGCCTCTGTCTCCCAAGTGCTGGGATTAAAGGCGTGTGCCACCACTGCCCGGCTGGTTTTTGTTTTTGATTTTGTTTTTGTTTTTGTTTTTGCTCTCCCTGATGTCTAGCTAGACATCTTACTGATGTGTGCTACAGCTGGGGTTAGCAGTAACTGTATAGAGTAAGTGAGGTCAGTCTCCAGCACTTTCTAGTATATCAGTTTTATGGAGTAGACTCTCCTCACTCCTTAAAATATAAGCAAAATCACTGAATATTTGGTCTCAGGAAAACATTGTTTAGAGAATTAAATTTTGAGAGAAAAACTTTTTGTTAAACAGTGATCTTTATCAGTAACTTAAATTTACTTGTATTTAATGGGTTTTCACTAATTCCCATTAATATCAAAAGCATTACTTGTGTCATGTATAAGGTCTATGGTCTTAAAAATTTAAACTGAGTCTGTTTTTGTTATGAACTGGGATATAGAGTCTTACATACTTTTTTACTTTTTTGCTAATTTGGATACTTTTCTCTTTGGTTTACTGCCTGCGTAGGTCTTAGAAGATGTAGACCAGTGCTGTCAAGCCCTTTCCCAAAGACTGGGAACACAACCTTACTTCTTCAATAAGCAGTAAGATGTTTTATTCTTGTGGGAATGTCTTTGCTTGACATAGAGGTTTCAAATGTCTTTTATCACAGAGCTATTATTTTTTTCAAGAAGGACATATAACTGTGCTCTTCTTGGTGGGGACAACTGTGCTGCTCTTCTCGTTATGTACAGGAAAGGGCTCCAGCCCCCTGTGGTCACATCATTGATGGTGCAGCTTTCTGTCCACAGATTTTATTTTCAAGTAGCAAGTTATATTGCAGGGGACTATGTGTGTGTGTGTGTGTAAATATATATGTATATATAATATATAGAAAAGAATTATTTTTAAAATTCATTTTTGTACTCATTAAACATTTATCCCCTCTTAACTGTTAGGCACAGTGCTGCTTAACATAGAACTAAGATTTCTAAAGTTTAGTCCTTGTCATTGAGTTTTCTTAAGATCAGTCATGTAAATCAATCAATTTTTGTATTGATTGAACAACGATTTTGATATAGTTTAAGGTGCTGTAAGAAGTACAAAATATTAAAATCTTAAACTTTCAAGTACAACAACACAAATATGCTGCTAATACAGCCCCAATCTGTAGTGTAAGATGCTTGAAGACCAGGAGAGTCATTAATAACAAGCAGAATACTGTCAGAAGGACAAGAACTGTTTATCCTTTAAAATGAAAATATCGTAAATACAGATACTAAGGAGCATAGATAAAATATATGTATATATGTAAATTGAGTAATGCATAATCTGTTAACAAGAGTTTAAAAATTTAATGCTAATTATATTTTTTAATTAAAAAGGTTCATTAAAAGGGCAAAGATTTTCCTTTATTAAAAATTATAACTAGGGAGGAGGTTCAAGACAGTGTTTCCTGTGTGTCCCTGACTGTCCTGGAACTTATTCTGTAGACCAGACTGGCTTTGAACTCAGAGATCCAGCTGCCTCAGTCTCCTGAGTGCTGTGATTAAAGGCATGTGTCATCACTGCCTGGCAAAAGTAATAATTTTCATATATTGAAAGTGATAGTTCAATTATGTGATAGAGTATAGAGAACTTAAATTAGTATTTTCATCTCAATGACTTTCTTAAGGCTATTTTTTTCTTGGCTTATTATTAGAAACACTTTTTTAGGTTGATAATACTTTTTCATGTGCTTTTATGTGTATAGTATGCATGCATGTGTGTGTTCCCATATGTATATGTGTATATGGGTGTACATGCATGGATAGGTGTGTGCCTGTGGAAGCCTGAGGTTGATGTCAGGAACCTTCCTAGATTGCTTTATTCTTTTGAAGAAGAGTCTGTAAGGTCTTTTATCAAATCTAGAGCCTGTTGATAGGGCTGGTTCGTGTAGAGCCAGAAGAGGGCATTGGATTCCATGGAGCTGGAGTTTAAGGGCAGTTACTAGCTGTGATGTGGGTGCTGGGAACCAAACCCAGGTCCTTTGAAAGAGCAGCCAGTGCTCTAAACCACTGAGCCATCTCTCCAGCTCCAATCATTTAAAAAAAATTATTCTATTCTATTTTAAATTCTGTGTATATGATTGGGTATGTACATGTGAGGAGGCCAGAGTCCTGAGTTGGAGTTAATGGTGATTGTGAGCTGTGACATGGGTGCTCGGAGTCAAACACAAGTCCTCCACAGCTTTATTGGCATGTGATTTAGAGAAAAATTAAAGATATTACTTTTGTTAAGTTGTTTTAAACTTACAAAAGAAAATGAAATTTAGACAGTTGTGAAACAGAAGACATGCTTTTGATGTTCAATTGGTATTTAAGATGTAAGTATTCAAAAATTTTACCTAATGTGTTACTTAGGCAGATAAATTTTTTTATGAATAATTAGATTGAAGAATATAATTTTTAATTTTGTCTATTCTTTTTATTTAATTTTTGGAGATAAGGCTATTACTGTGTAGTCCTGGAATTTGCTGTGTAGCTCAGGCTGACTTTAAACCTCTGCTGGCTGTTGCGTAGCCTCCCAAGTGCTAGGATTACAGGTGTATACCACATGTCTGTCTGCCCTTCATTTAATCAGTATTAGATGGAAAGAGTCTACATTTAGGAAAAGGTAACTTGTACTTTTATTTTGCTGTGGCAAAACTTTTTCTAATTTATCTGTGGCAGAAGTCATTTTTTCATGAAACATGGTTTCTTAACTAGTAAGGTACTAGCTTATGATACATAGATTAGATTCTAATTAGAAGCCTTGAATTCTACCCTTGGCTCTCACATATACTAAACAGTGACAGATTCTCTTTTCCTTTGTATCTTACTTTTACTTCCTAAAATTAAAACCAACTTTGGTTGTTACTTACCTACTGGAGATACTGAGAAAAAAACTTTAAAAAAAAACCAAATGAAAAGGAGGAAAAAATGTTTTGTAACAAGAACAGTAATTGAGAAAAAAGACAGGGCTTTGAGTTTCATACTGTAGTAGCAGTTTAAAGCTATTTCGTGTGTGTATGTGTGTGTGTGTGCGCGCACAGAGATCATGTGTACCATGACACATGCATGGAGGTCAAAGCACAACTTCTGGGAGTCGGTTCTTTCCTACAATGTGGGCCCAGGGATTGAGATTATATTATCAGGAATCCAGTGCCTTTACCTGCTGAGCCATCTTGATGGCTTGTGTAAATCAGTTATTGTTGGTTTGTCTATGTCTTTCATAAGAGCTGTAGGTTTTTCTGAATTGGTTGCTTATCTTTTTTCTTTTGGCATAATTTACATTTTGTAAAGTTTGTACTTTTATGAGCATGGTTTTGAGTTTCAAGACATATATATTGTTGCATAACCACAAGTGTACTTTATTTTACAAAACTGAAATTATTTATGTATGTGTTGGTGGAGGGCATGCCATAGTGCAAGTGTGGAGGTCAGAGGACAGCTTGGAGAAGCTGGCTTTCTCCTTCTACCACGTGAGTTCCTGGGATAGAACCCAGTTCACCAAGCTGGGCAGCAAGTGCCTTAACCCTGCTGAGCCTTCTTTCCAACCTCACAAGTACTCTTTAAAAGGAAGGAATTGTGGGAAGTGATAATTTGTAAAAAGTCAGAATCAGTTAACATGAGTCACTGAACTTTGTAAGGATTGCAAAGAATGCCTTTAAACTTAGTACTTAGGAGATAGAGGCAGGTGGATTTGTGAGTTTGAGGATGAACTGGTTTATAATGACACCAGGACCTATCTCTTCTGCATGTATTATCTTTTTGGGAACCGAGTCTTTTTAGATGCACTCCTTCCTAGGCCGGGAGGGAGGTGGGGTGGGCCTTGGACTTCCAACAGGCCAGGGCACCATGCCCTCTTTCAAGGAAGAAGGGGGAGGGAGGAGGGGTTGGGGATAGCGGGAGGGGACCGGGAGAAGGGGAAGAAATGTAAAAATTTTATTTCTTTAATTATGTTTTTGAATGGAAAAAAATAAAACAATGTAAAAAAAAAAAGAAAGAAAGAAAATTCTGGGCCAGCTAGGGCCATAGAAGTAGACATTGTCTTAAATTTTAAGGATTATAAAACATGTATTTTGATAATGTATGTGCTTGTTTTGGTTCAGCTATTGTATCCTACTTCCTCAACGGTTTTCACAAGCAACTTTTAAGTAACTGTCTTAATGTAACAGTTTTTGTATGCTTATTTCCATATATAAATTTTTATCCATATATAACTCCATAAAACTTTGGAGTTATATGAGTATATACTTTTAGCATTTGACATTTTGATCTCTTCAGAGTACTTCTGACCCACCTTAACTTGAGCACAGATTCACTGTTGACCTTATTCAGAGCCTTCATTTATTGATAAAGAATGCCCAGTCATATAAGAAGTGAAGAATGATTGACATAAATGTGTATTAAGAAAACCAGTCCCCACTTGTAAGATAGACACCTCTTTTTAAGACATATTAGGGATGTGGGACAGTTAGTGTTTATATTACTCTAGTGAAGACCTTAACTCTGCATTTATCTCGTGTTCTTGGCTCTTTGTAAGGATCTGCTTGTTATTGATTTCTTCATTTATGATGAAAAAATTATGGTGCTATTAAGTCCAAGGACTCTTCTTATTTAAAAAGAAATGCTACCCTTTGACTACCTTCTTAAACGTGACCACAGAGTGCACATTTCCATTTCATTTTATTTTTAGACAGGAATTTGTATATAACCCAAGATCACCTTCAGTTTACAGTATTACTGACTAAGCCTGAGTATTGCAGTTAGAGGCATGCGCCAGGTTGTACATCTCACTTCCTACAGTGTACTTACTTCCTGCCCACCCTGGAGACTCAGACACTGTACTGAGGTCTAGGGCTATAAAGATTCAGGCAGTGCTTGCTGCTTTTGAAACTTACTGACCCTGGGGAAGGAAACAGTTCAGTGAGTGCAGCTTTACTGCGGTATAAGACACATATCACTCTTTTATTGACTCTTGTAATGGGCATGTAGAGAATCTGCTCTCTGTGTGTGCGTGTGTGTGTGTGTGTGTGTGTGTGTTTGCACACATGTGCAAGTGCACACGTTCACACTTGTTTTCCATGTCTTAGAATATCTTTTTTTTTTCTTAGTCTCTAGCATAGTTTCTGCCACACTAGAAACATACTATATTTATTTCATGGTTAAAATAATGAATTTAGGACTAGGGAGATGGCTCAGTGGTTAAGAGCACTGGCTGCTCTTCCAGAGGACCTGTGTTCAATTCCCAGCACCTACATGACAACTCACAACCACCTGTAACTCCACTTCTAGGGGATTGGACACCCTCATACAGACATTCATGCAGGCACCAGTGTACATGAAATAAAAATAAATTAACAATGAATGCAATTAATATGTTATCTTTTTCATGTTCTGTAAATGAAAAAAATTCTATCAAGTTGTAGGATTTATTTCTGTGACTTTTTCCTTTCAAATTGATGAATAAAATGTTCTTTAAAAAAGAATGTTTTCTAATGTAAAAATGAGATGCCTTAGCTTTTCTCATCTTTATTTATTTTTTTTTTTTTTAGACCTACTGAACTTGATGCTTTGGTATTTGGCCATTTGTACACCATTCTCACCACACAGTTGACCAGTGACGAACTTTCTGAGAAGGTGAAAAACTATAGCAACCTCCTTGCATTCTGTAGAAGAATTGAACAGCACTATTTTGAAGATCGGGGTAAAGGCAGGTTGTCGTAGAGTTGTATGTCAATTAGTTATTATAAAAAAATCTAACTTTTGAAATATGAATTACTTGAACAGTATAATAAATAATAGTTTCAGAATTTCAAAACCAAAACCACTTTTTTGAAACCTCAGAAATTTGCATAATGTTATATACATGTTCTTTGTGCTGTTTGTGTCTCCCTTCATTTTGAATTGTTTGATTTGTTACATTGTATTCTATATCTTGACATTTTATTTCTTTATGAGCATATAAAAATAAACCTCAAGCAACTGTGGTTGTTTCATTTACTGTCTTTGGCTACTCACTTGGAACTCACGTGGAATAAGCAGTTCTCTAAGGAAAGCACTTGATGTGTGCAGTGAGACTACAGAGCACAAGGTAAAAGTGGCCCTGGGAAAGTATTCTTTACCAGTGTGCCCAGAAAGTGGGTTGACTGTCGGTCATCCAGTGAGGCACACATTGAACAGTGTGCATTCCTGAATTGAAGTGGAGTAATGTTTGGTTAGGGCAGGGTGGGTTGAAGCAACTATTTTATGAGGATGAGAACTTCTTGATGATTTTTATTCTATTATTTTGGTGAGGGGGTAGTTTTTATAGGAGTAGTGATGGGAATTCATACACAAAACTAAGGATTATCTATCGTCATCCCTCATAGCAGTGGTGCTTTAAAGAACGAGTTGTAAATCTGTTAACATGTCGAGAGTGATAGTTATTTGATACTACCTTCTTATTCTTTACCAAACATTTCCAACTCAGTTGATCTTCACAGAACACTTAATGATAATTATCACTAGTTTACAAAAGAGGAAATGGAGTCACAAACAATTTTCTAAAATTTTCATATATGTGTACAAATAGTTTAGTCATATTCATCCCCCACTTCCTCCAGTACCTCCCTTTCTCCACATATATCCCATCTCCCATAACTTCCTGTCTTTATTTTTTTTTTTT
>PVIU01017558.1:0-41500 GCA_004026605.1 Ondatra zibethicus
CTCTTTCAGTTTTCAGTTGTCCTGGGAATCTTCTGGGTTTAGGTTTCTTTTTTTTTTTTTTTTTAGTTTATTTATTTTATTCACATTGGTGTTTTTGCCTTCATATATGTCTGTGTCCTGTGGAACTGGAGTCACAGACAGCTGTGAGCTGCCATGTGGGTGCTGGGAATCGAACCCTGGTCCTCTGGAAGAGCAGTCAGTGCTCTCTTTTTTTTTTTAAAAAAGATTTATTTATTATGTATACAACATTCCTTCCATGTATGCCCACACGCCAGAAGAGGGTACCAGATCTCAATACAGATGGTTGTGAGTCACCATGTGGGTGCTGGGAATTGAACTCAGGACCTCTGGAAGAGCAGCCAGTGCTCTTAACCACTGAGCCATCTCTCCAGCCCCGGGTTTAGGTTTCTAACAGCCTTAGCTGTCCTGGAACTAGCTCCTATAGACCAGACTGACCTTGAACTCAGAGATCCACCTGCCTTTGCCTCCAGAATGCTGGGATTAAAGGGGGTTTGGGTTTTTTTTTTTTTATTTTTGTTTTTTTAATCTCACTAAAGAGGAAGCTATCTCCTGCTTAGTTGTGACCTTGAGGACAGGAATACTGTTTCTAAGTGTGGTATCATTCATTGTTTAGTCAGATGTTTACCATATTGGGTACAGTGCTAGATGCTGGGTATTCGCTGGGAATGGGATAGATGGTGGTCCCTGTATTCTAGGACTAGTGCCTCATGCTGGAGTTGTGGACCTTGCTCTAGCTCTTTGTCATCTGGAGGAGGAAAGAAGATGGGTGCGCTTGGAGCCTGTGACTATAGCTCTGGGTCTCTGCTTCTCCTCTGAGATGAGGGGTTAGGCTTGACCCTGATCACATGCTTGGCTCCTGAAAGCTGGGGTAGGTGGGTAATGGGAGGTAGTGGTGTTGTAGGTTGTTAGCTTTGCTCTAGAAGAGCAGTCAGTACTTCACTAATTCACACTTAGGGTCACAGAGAAATGATTCTTAAGGAGAATTTTTCAGGCAGTTAGGGGCTTGTGAACCAAAACCCAATTTTAAAAGCATGGATAGGCACTTTAGTCTTAAGGTATTCTTGAAATGAAACTTTCTTGCCCCCACATAACATATAGTCTGCAAAGTAACCACTCCACTGAAAGCCTTAAAGAGATGGAACAATGTCATCTTGTTTGCTTAAGGTTTAAACTTGAGTTTAAGGTTTATTTAGCATGTGTTGTTTAGCTTGGAAAGCAGGATGGATGCATTGCATCCATGGAACTGGGGTGTGTTTTCTCACATAGCTTGTGTTGGGCTCTTCCTCATCGTCAGTGTTCTTATCAAAGCAGTGTGTTTTCTTTTTCTTTCTAGGGCATGGCTTGCAGCTTCTGGGACCTGAGGATTTGGAGGAGGAAATGACTGTTGAGCATCTTTCTGTTCCCTCTGCATTACGACACTGAAGCTCTTCCTAGAGTGCAGACTCGGGAAAGAAAAGTTTCTCTTGAAGGGCTTTACATTTCTGAGAAAAGATAAAAATGACAACTTCATCTATCAGACGGCAGATGAAAAACATTGTGAACAATTACTCAGAGGCTGAAATCAAAGTTCGGGAAGCCACCTCCAATGACCCGTGGGGCCCATCTAGCTCTCTGATGACCGAGATTGCTGACCTGACCTACAATGTAGTGGCCTTTTCGGAGATCATGAGCATGGTTTGGAAGCGGCTTAATGACCATGGCAAGAACTGGCGGCACGTGTACAAGGCCCTGACACTGCTGGACTACCTTATCAAAACTGGTTCTGAGCGGGTAGCCCAGCAGTGCCGTGAGAACATCTTTGCCATTCAGACTCTGAAGGACTTCCAGTACATTGACCGTGATGGCAAAGATCAGGGTATCAACGTGCGAGAGAAATCAAAGCAGCTGGTTGCTCTCCTCAAAGATGAGGAGCGATTGAAGACTGAGAGGGTCCAGGCTCTCAAAACCAAAGAGCGCATGGCTCAGGTGGCCACTGGCGTGGGCAGCAACCAGATTACCTTCGGCCGTGGCTCGAGCCAGCCCAACCTTTCTACTAGCTACTCGGAGCAAGAGTATGGCAAGGCTGGGGGCTCACCGGCCTCCTACCATGGCTGTGAGTAACTAAAGTACCCCACCTTTGCTCAAGCTCTGAGTGGTAGGTGCTGAGGCTGAGAAAGTAGTGGCTGTCGTAAGGTTCCATTCTGTTCTCAGTTCTCAGCATCTGACAACCCAGGTGACAGTTTCTTTCTTTGATCTAGATTGAGTTAGTCACAAAGGGGCTTTTGGTCCCCAGGCTGCTCTGTGGGTCTTAGGCAAGGTTGTGCCCATGCTTCTTAGGTTCTTGGGAGAAAGTGCGCTCTATGGCCAGTCTCACCAGACTTTTTTTTGGTCCAAGAATGTCTGTCAGCAAAGCAAATGTCCTGCTGCTGCCCTGACCTATAGGAAGCCAAATAGCCAGGAAGAAACAAGCTTGCGCTTCTGAATCTTAGACTCAGTGTCTTTCCACTGAGTTGCAGGTCTCTGAAGTGGCTTGGTGTTTACCATTATGGTTCATTATTTAGAGTGTTGAGGACGGATGTCTCTGTTTCACCTATAGAGAAACACTCCATAGCTCAGCATCAGCAAGACATCCTCACATGTGGAAAAGAGTCTCTGGAATTTGGTTTGGTTGCATGGCTGGGTCTGCACTGCACAGGACTGATGTATGTTCTGATTGTATGTGATGAATCACTTTGGGTCTTTGTCCTACATTCAGAAGAGGTTTCAGGGAGAGGAAATGGTGTTTGGTTTCTGATCTAGCTGGACTCCTGGGCTCTGCCAGGAAGTGATCCAAGGCACAGTGTTCATCCTCTGTTCTTAGGGCTGGGCAGCTACTGAGGACCCTGAACTTGAGAGAAAGGTGGCTCAGGTAGCCCTTGTATGCATAAGCTTTATCTTCTGGCAGCAGAAACAGGTTTCCAAAACAATGCTTTTGGAATTAGTATATAATGTCAGCATAACAGAACCTTTTTTGTTTTTTGTTTTCTGAGAGTGAGGTTCCCTATATAGTCAGGCTGGCTGCAAACTTGGTGTCTTCCTTCTGCAACCTCCAGAGTGCTGGGTGACAGGTACGTGATATGTGCATGACTTCTATGGCAGAACACTTTTCGTTCTTAATAGTTTTGCTGCTTGCCAGCACTTCCTGCTTTTGCATATTAGGCTTCAGTCTGATTTTGGACTACTGTTAGAATTTTGAGAAATGTGTTATTTGAGAGATTTGCATTTCAAATTCAAGCTCCTGCCTCTAGGAATTCTAAGTTATTAGAATTGGAGCAGGTTAGCATTTTCTTGTTGTCTTTATGGTTATTGTAATTTTTTTTTGAGTTTGAGTTGCTTTCCCTAAAGTAATGATGACTTATGAGATCACTTATACCCAAAGATAACCTTAAATCTCCTGAAATCTCCCTAGATTAAGTTCTACCCCAAAGTAAATAAATAACTAAATTTTAAAAGATCAGTCTATTAGAGGAGAATTGTTTTATTTTCCTCAAGAACTTTCCTGTGGAGGATACGAAGTGGCTAGAACCACCATAGTTGATGAACAAGGTATAGGAACAAGATGGGAGTGTGGGAGCCTGGTTGCTTCATCAGGTTCTTCTTATGCCGTGCCTGAGCTCTTTAGCCATAGACCCTGCCTGGCTTCTAAGGTTCTGATGCTCTAGCTCTGAATGCTCCTGTTTTCTTGACTTTGATCCTGAGCTGCAATCCAGGGATAGAATGTGGCAACAAGCTCTTCATTACTTCCAAGCACAGGGGACTGACTGCCTGGATAAGGCAGGACCCTGGGTGGCCTTGGCCTATGTCCCCTGTGTGCTGCTGCATAGCCTCTAATGGTGTGTCTCTTTTTGTGTATGTGTGTGTGTGTCCCTGCCCAACAGCGCCAGAGGCCTCGCTGTGCCCCCAGCACCGCACAGGGGCCATGCTGGGTCAGAGTGAGGAGCTGCAGCCACTGAGCCAGCGCCACCCCTGCCTGCCGCACCTGGGGCTAGCCTCCCGTCCAAATGGCGACTGGGCCCAGCCCTGCCTCACTTGTGACCGCGCAGCCCGAGGTGGGACAGCGGTTTGCTTTTCTTCCTAGAAATTCCATGCAGCTTGCTGAGGGTGGGACTTGTCATGCCAGTACAGCCAACTCTCTACTTGTCTCCTGCTGGACCTCCTGTCTAGCTTCTAATGCCTGGACTCCTTTCTCCCTCTCTTTCCTGGAGCTTGCTGCCCTGTCCTCCCCTGCTCACAGTCATATTCCACTTGCTTGAAGGGGAGCTGCTTAGTGGGTAGGCATGGGCAATGGCCCTATCTTTCCCATATCCCTTGTTCTATAGAGGGTGATCTGCTGCCTGCCAGGCCACTAGTGGCAGTAGACCCAGGTGCTTGGCTTTTTGAGATAGAAATGTGTGCTTTCAGTTTCTGGAAGCTAGTAGCCGAACCTCGGTGACCACTGGAAGCAGTCATTCCCAGTGTAGAAGTAGACACCTTGTAGAGCATCCAGTGGGATTATTTTTGCTTTTCCAGTGGACTGTTATCTTTGCTGAAATCCCCATTGCCACAATAAACAGAGAGTTAGCTGTACTGTCAATTCTAGGTCACTGTGTTTGAAGAGACTGAATTCAATGGGTAACTAAAAATGGGGCTTCTCTTTTGCCTAATTAATAATGCATCCTGGTCTGAACTACACTGTTGCAGGTTAAACTGAAACAAATTTTCACTGTTGCTCACAAGAAAATGCTCTCAGTCTAATCTCCCTTTGGTCATGAATGGGTTCCCCACTTGAGAAGGAAGCTTTCTCTTCTACTCTTGCCCAAGGGGCACCAACAGCAAGCCTTTGTGCAATGTCCCTGATAAGGTGGCTAGCCTCTATTCAGCCCTGGAGACAGCTCCTGTTCATTCATGCCTCATTAGTATTACAGCTTGTTTAACTTGGGTATTTGTGTGATCACTATTTAGTTCTGGAATATTTTCCATTGTTTCCTGTCTTCTAAGAGTTTGTATGGGGTGGTGGCTTTTTCTGACATTTGAAGAAGTAAGGAGGACCAGCTTTGCACAGTAACTGATGTCAAGGTCAGAAACTTGTCTGGAGGGGGTTCCCAGTGACATGGAAGTTGCATACTCATTACTTTGCCATCACTCACTTAGGATCTGTTCTGGCAGGTCCTCCTAGAGCTCCATGGAGCTTCCTCTCCTTTTCCTCTGCCCTAGACTGTGACTCAGGTGAGTGTGAGGGGTTGCACGTCGGGCCCTAGACCCTGCCCTGCACAGCTGTAGATAGCACGATGGTCTTGCGGTTAGCTTTCTTTCACAAGCCGTATTGTCTTTGACTCCCCCTTTCTACTCACTGCCATCAAATTTGTAGATAAGACCTTGGAAATCTCTCAAGTTCTGTTCTTTATCTCATCCATGACTTGTGTTCAGTGCTAGCTTCTATTTGATTTCCTTGACCTCAACCTTTATTTCCACCCACCCTTCATATTTATAAACTCTGGTTCTGGGTCCCATAAGTACTGATTCCTTGCAGGATCTTTTCTGATCATCCCTGACCTTTTGTCATTCTTGAGGGGTCCTGGGAGAGTCTGGATGGAGCAAAATGAGTTGACCTGGAGGGATTGTAGGACAGGGCCTTCCTAACTCCAGATAGAAATTCTTAATACTGTCACTGTGCTGACCTTGTAGTAGGTCACATACTTAGCTCAGTGGACTGGCTTTTAGCTTTTGCACAATGAGGAAGGTCAGGCCCTTAACCTGAGACACTTGAAAAGGGTTGGGAGAGTTCCGCTGGCTGGAGGTAGGCAGATCCTGTCAGGAGCATTTCTGCCTCACTAGGCTGGAGATGCTGGGACTGGTAGAGCCAAGAAGACTAATTGGAGGCCTGAATCACACTGAGATAGAAAGGAGACAAGGGCCTCAGAACTCAGTATCTAGAAAGCAGGGAATAGGATTATGGGTATATCAGTCTAGGGATTGCTTGTCAAAGTGTAGTGCAAGAGTGGATGGAGTACTGGATGGTTGTTCTGTCTCAGCTAGTGCTTCTAGCTGTGCACTATTGGCATTCCTTGATGCTCATATTCATAAAAAGGTTGTTCCTCAACTAAGGCTGGGCCTCTGCCTGTCTCTGTTGACCACCTTCACCTGCCCAGGTATGCAGTTGGTGCCTGAGACTGCTGTGATGTCAACAGAAGCCGAGTAGTCCAGAGGAGTCTCTCAGGCTCAGAAGGTTGGAATTTGTTCCAGATCATAGAGGTGACAGCCATCTTGGATTGGGAGTGCAGATGTGAGGAGCCCACTTGTTGGCCTACCTGAGGCCCTGATCACTGTGTATTGTGGGACTTGCAAAGCTACAGCTGTGAAGAGATTGAGCAGATGTTGGGGAGTGGTGAGAATCTGTATCAACTGGGTGGCCGAGGGGCATGGAAGAAAGAATGAATCCTTGATTTGAAGGCCAAGGCCTGGGGAAGGAAGATGTCTGATCTCATAGTGTCAGCTCAAGGTTAGCCAGTGTTCCTCCTGCCTCCTGTCCCTCCTGCTTGTTCTGGTGCCCAGTCCACTGGTGTCATGGGCTACTTTGCTGATTCCCTGAATCAGCCTCTGGAGCCAGAGCTGCTGCTGTATCCCAATAAAAGCCAGGAAGCAGTTCCTTGGTGCTTGGTTTCTTGAGGAAAGTTTAGCTACCAGAGTTCCTGTTCTTTTTTTTTTTTTTTAAGATTTTATTTATTTATTATGTAGACAACATTCTGCCTCCATGTATGCCTGCAGGCCAGAAGAGGGTGCCAGATCTCATTACAGATGGTTGTGAGCCACCATGTGGTTGCTGGGAATTGAACTCAGGACCTTTGGAAGAGCAGGCAGTGCTCTTAACCGCTGAGCCATCTCTCCAGCCCAGAGTTCCTGTTCTTTAAAAGGAAGGAAGGGAGGAAGTAGAAGGCAGATGAGGAGGTTGCTGCCTCAGAGTACTTTGTAGTCCAGGAACCAAAGTGTTGATGGTGGGCTTTGTCCTGGCTGGGTGCTGTTACTCAACCTCATCTCAGAATGACAAGATAGCCCCTCCTGTCTAGAAGAGGCGTTTAGCAACCCAATTGTGACTTCCTACGGAAGAGCCAAGGAAATGTCAGGGATTCTTGAGCTTCAGCGATCTGTGCGGACTGCCCTCCTATACCCTGGCAGGCTTGCCAGGTGATTATGGGGAGATTATGGCCATTTCATGTCTTTGCTGGGCTTGTTTCACAGAGGATTTGAGTTGCCTTACAAAACACATGCAATGCCACAGGATTAGCTAGATCCTAGAAGGCAGTGGGACAATGGGAAAACAGGAGTGAGACATACACAGCTCCAGAGATGGATCCAAATTTCTCTTTGAACATCCTAGCCACTGACACCAAATTGGGCAATTTCTCTTTGGTTTCTGAACAAAGATCAAGGATCCAAAGGAGGTAAAAACAAAGCCAGGTGCTTACTGTGCCTGTGCAGGTAGGAGGGCAGGGCTTGGGAGTAGCTGCCCCAGACGCTGCACCACCCAGTAAGAATGACATCCTGCAGCTGCCTATGGCTGTCACCACACAGTTCTGCCAACCCTGGCGAATTGCAGACTGTCTTTTTACTCTCTGGTGGCCTAGCAGGAGTGCAAAGGGAGTCCACAGTCTTTTGAGGTCAGTATGGTCATTGAGTTTCCCCCACAGCAGATTTTGGGTTTGTGTGTGTGTGTGTGTGTGTGTGTGTGTGTGTGTGTAAGTCAGGTGGCTAAGGAGACTGGTCAGATCCATTCAGTCAGATACTTGATGAATGTAAGTAGATCTTAGTTGTTTTTTGGTTTTAATTGGGATATAAGGGGCAGGAAGATCAGGGGTTCAAGGCCATTTTTGGCCACATAGCGAAGTAGAGGTCAGCCTGAGCTACATGAGACCCTGTCTCAAATAAAACCCAAACTCACAAAGATTGAGTTATGAAGCAGTATGACTTGTGTTGCTTTTCTCTTCTCTCTTCTCCCTGTTTTTTAAAATGGCTTTTCCCAGCTTTTAAAATGGCTGTGCAGAAACTTTGATTTTAACATATTTTTCCCTTTCCTTTTTGTTTCAGTAGTAAGTTATAAATACTTAATCTACTTTTCAAAGTTCATCAAAAAAACTTCCAAAATATTTCATCTTCATTCTTCAGGGATTATTCATGAACAGGGCAGGTCGCCATGTCGCATCTTCTTCTTTTTTTTTTTTAAAGATTTATTTATTATGTATACAACATTCTGCCTCCATGTATGCCCGCATGCCAGAAGAGGGCGCCAGATCTCATTACAGGTGGTTGTGAGCCACCATGTGGTTGCTGGGAATCGAACTCAGGACCTCTGGAAGAGCAGCCAGTGCTCTTAACCACTGAGCCATCTCTCCAGCCCCCACCATGTCGTATCTTAAACCCCAGTGCTTTCTTGTGCTTCTTGTGGGCCTCAAAAGCCCATAGTGTTCTTCTTTTTCAGTGCTGCAGGTGTTGTGGCCTCTGGATAGACATGGCATGGTCTCAGCAGCTTCTTCCTCTGAGTCTCAGGAAGGGCAGGACTTGTGGTCCGTACAGCCCACATGTGTCCAGTAAAGCAGTAATTGGTGCATGGGCCAAGCTCCCAAGTATTAGCTAACCTGAGCTGTCCACACCACTTCCACAGTCATTCTCCATCTATTTTGTAATCACACACACTCTCCTTCAGTCAGAGTTCCCCCATATCCTCTTACATTCCCTTCTACCAAGTCCCCTCCTCCCAGCTCTACAGGTCCTACTTCTTCAAGGTGGGACAGGACACATTGGGTGGATTTAGTTAGAGCTGTCTGAATGAGCATCATCTTTTTGGAAAAACATGTGTGCTTTAAATATTTTATAAATATATGTGTATACCTGAGTACATGTATATGCACCACATTCATGCCTGGTGCCAGCATAGGTTAGAAGAGGCATCAGATACCCTAGAAATGGAGTTATAGTTCGTTGTGAGTCGTCAAGTGGGTGCTGAGAATCAAACCTGGGTCCTGGAACAGCAGCCTGTGTTTTTAACTGCTGCACTTTCTTTAGCCCCCCCAACACCGACCCCTTTATAAACAGGGTCTCATGTAGCTCAGACTGGCCTCAAACTCAGTGTGTAGCCAAGGATAACCTTGAACTTCTGGTCCTCCTACCTCTACTTCTCAAGTGGTAGAGTAACAGTCATGCGCCTAGTTTTTGTGGTGCCAGTGTTCAAATTGTGGGTTTACTTCACGCCAGGTAAGCTCCCTACCAAACTGATGAACCCATGTACAGGAACTTTTAAGTGGCCCCAAATGTCCCAGAGCCTGGCCCATAATTGACCACACCTCAAGACAGAAACCCTGTCAGTGGTCTGTGAGGCTGCAAAGCAGCCCTAGGTTGGATTTCATGTCTCACTTCACTTGGCTGTATATTTCTTCCTCTGATGGCCTGTGTCAAGGCCATTTGGAGAGTTAGAGGCAGCAGGTGGTCACTCTCCTCCTTTCGGGCCATCTTCTTCCCATGGGCTCACCTCTCCTGTAGTAACTAGTGGGTGTGATGTGGGCCCAGGTAAGTCATTCTGCTCAGTTTTCATTATACAAGTGGTGTGTGTCTTTTTCTGATAGTTTCAGAATGAAGACAAGAGTGTCTGCAGCCCTGCTGCTGGTAGGTAGCTGTTGCCTTGTTGGTATATTCTTCCTGAAATTTTTCCTGAACATTTCAGTCTCTTCAAATCATTCTATATATGCAACTTCATGGCAGCTTCCATCTCATGATATCTTAACAAAAGCCTGTAAGTATTTTAACAGCTGTACACATCATAGTTGTGCCTGGTTATTCTTTTTTTAGATTATATTATTTTTTTACTTTTTATTGTTTTCTGGTTTTTCAATACAGGGTTTCTCTGTAGCTTTGGAGCCTGTCCTGGAACTAGCTCTTGTAGACTAGGCTGGCCTCAAACTCACAGAGATCGCCTGACTCTGCTGGGATTAAAGGTGTGCGCCGCCACCACCCGTCTGTGCCTTGTTGTCCTTAGGATTGGATCCAGAATCACTTGGAAGATTTGCTTGCAGTAGTTGTGTATCAATTGACAGTCATGCTGCTGTAAGACAGCCCGGTATTGTTTGTGATACTTGTGTCAATGAGAATGCTGGGAAAGCATTGTTTTAATGTATCCATCAGGGAACAATGACAAGGAAGTCTGTACATCTTTCCTCTCAAAGGATTTTCAATATAAGCTTGGCATTCACAGATGTAAAAGCTGTAGACACAAGACTGACTTTGCCTAAGGATTCCTATTTTAAGCTGGTATGGTAGTATACACCTTTGATTCTAGTACTTGGGAGGCAGAAGCAGGCACAGGTGGGTCTTATCTGAGTATTGGGATAGCCAATACTACATAGAGAGGCCTGTCTCAAAACAAAACAAGAAAAGATTCCTCCTATCTTAGTCACTGTTCCCAAC
This sequence comes from Ondatra zibethicus, assembly GCA_004026605.1. Classification (NCBI taxonomy): domain Eukaryota; kingdom Metazoa; phylum Chordata; class Mammalia; order Rodentia; family Cricetidae; genus Ondatra; species Ondatra zibethicus. The sequence goes on from PVIU01017558.1 coordinate 10,471, forward strand.
AGCTAATTCAGCCATTTTCAGTGACAGGGAGCTGTACCTGAGGGCAGTTTGGGAGCCTCCAGGTTGTGAAACTCTATCATGACTGGAAGCAAACAGGTCTTTGAACAGAACTGAAGATCACGGTCCACATCCACCAAGGACACCAGCCTGACCATGTGAACAGACCTGAATTCCATCACAGTGTTGTGTACTATACAGATGATAGAGAATTATGGACTAACTGTTCATGAGCACATGCCTTGTTTAGAGTGTTTGCTCATCTGTTCTGTTTTTGTTGTATTTTGAAACAGAACAGGCCATACTGACCTGTAACTGAAGTGCAGTCAAGGCTATCCTTCAGCTGCTCTTCCTGTCTGTCACCTTCCCCTCCCCTGTCACTCCACCCCCAGTGTTGAGATTATAGGCATGTCATACTATGCAGAGCTTCATCTACTCATTTTTGTTTTTATTGAGATGGGTCTCCAGTAGTCCAGGCTGGCGTTTAACTTAAGATGTAGCCATTGCAGGTCTTGGATTTTCAGGGCTTAGAGTACAGGTATATCACCATAGCTGGCTTCATCTGGAGCTCAAGTTGGGGCACCCTGGTCTGCTCAAGTTAGGAAGAATTCCATGGCTTCCTGTGGGGACCAACTTTCAGGGGCCAGAAAAGAAGCTTTGAGTGTTCTGCTGTCTATCACTCTCCACTTTATCCTCTCGAGACAGGTGTCTCATGGAGTCTGAAACTATGCTGGCAGCCAGCAATTCAGTGATCCTATCTCTTTTGCCTCCCAACCTTCAGTGTTGGGTTTACCTCAGGGCACAGCTACACCATCTCTCTATGTGAATAATGAGGACTTGAACTCAGATCCTCGTGTGTGCTCAGCAAGCATTCTTGAATTCACTGAGCCCATGTCCTAATTCTCAGGGACAGACTTTGAGGGAAGTGTCTACTTTTCTTTGGGTCTCCCTAAGTTGTGAGCCTTCAGATGCTCAGAGTAGGGCCAGGTTAGTTGGTCAGAAGGGTCCATTCAGGCCTAGCTCACAGGAACATCTGTGTTCCCTGTCATACGCCTGAGCACAAAAGTCTCTTTGTGGGGTTGAGATGCCATCACGAGGCCAGAGTGTCTCTGCTAGGATTGTTTCTCTAAGTAAGCCAAGGCTTGCTGTGCATACTCAGCTGATTGTGCGGATAGATGGTGGCTGTGACTTCTGCCACCTGTGGAACTGAGAGCTGTGCATCCATTTATGAAACCACAGTATCCTTTAATGCCCCTTGTCTTGGCGTTCCACACTGATGTCGAAAGGCGTATCTGTAGTGCTGGCTTTGCATCATTCTCACTGCTTGGTGGTGGTCACAGTAGTATGTTGTTTGCATTTGAAGCCAGTCTGGCCTCAAAGGTGTGTCTAACAGTCCTGAAAACCTGAGATGCCTCTTTGCTGCGTGCAGCAAGTCTGCCTGGGACCCCAACCATCTTTTCCTGACCTGGTGGATCTCCTGTGACTTGATGGTGCAGGATAAGGCTCATTTTCTGAGCAATCCATGCCAACGTGTCCTTCGTGTTTATTCCTTCCGGATTCCCATTTGGTTGTAAACAGGATGTCAGTGCTGTCTCTGATCTCAGCAGGGTTTGTGAAACACCCCCCCCACACACACACAGTAGGCTCCTGCTCTAGCAGTTTGTACAAAGAAGTCACACCAAGTGGGCAGGAATCCCCCAGGTCTGCCCTGTAGAGCTCTCCTCTCTCACTGCCTTTGTTCCCTCCAGGCTGGGTTGGGTAGTAGAGACCTGGTTGGTATTAGTGAGGTTGGAAACAAATCAACCAAAAGTGTACTTTTAAAAAGTATATTATTAAATCCAATCATGAAAATGGATTTGGAGTTGTTTCATTACCATACACTTGTATTTCTAAAGAGATCCTGTGAAAAGTATAATTGGGGTAATGTGTTTGGATGGGATTAGATCTGTTTTTATTTAGGAAGGACTTTGTCATTACAGCTTTTGTTTTGCCTACTCAAGACAGGAGACGTGAGCCAATTGTTTGCTTTCACCACTAGCAACACCATCACCACAATAAATGATTCCAAATTAAGTCTTCTATCTGCTGTGGCCTGGACCTGGCTGACCATCTAGAAACCATCTTTGTCAGGAGTTATTTCTGACCTCTTAACTTCTGCCAAGAGGCAACTCCTAGGAACCAAGTTTAGACTAAAGATGCAGAAGCAATGTGCAGTCAGCAGTCTCAGTAGTTACCTTTGCTAGAGTGCGTGAAAGAAGGGAACTATTTATTTTGGCTTTTTTGAGACAGGATTTCTCTGTAACCGCCTTAGCTGTCCTGGAACTCACTTTGTAGACCATGCTGGCCTCAAACTCACAGAGATCCCGCCTGCCTTTGCCTCCCAAGTGCTGGGATTAAAGGCGTGTGCCACCACTGCCTGGCAAGACGGAAGTTATTAATACAGATTAGAACATTTAAAACAGTTGTCCCAAACTATGAAATTGACTTGTCCATCTTTCTGTGTACCAATCCACCTATCCATCCATGGGTGTAGCCATTCACTGAGTAAATGTTTATTGGCCTGAGGGTGAGGACAGACTATTCTGTGGGTCTCAGTGCAAAAGCTATGTGGTTGGCAAGCAGAGGAGGAGAGTGTGCTGTGCTGCACAGAAACCCAGAGAAGAGCTGAGCCAGGAACGATCAGACGCAGTGTCTCCCTCAGTAGATAGGCCTCCATCTGCAGATTTTATGGAAGCTGAGAGTGTGCAGAGGAGGGCGCGCAGTATGCAGAGGAGATGCATTTAGGCTCATGCTCATACTCAGGCACATCTAATCCTGTTGCATTTCAACTGCTGATGTGAAAATCCTTGGGTTAGTATGAATGTAGACTTTGTGGTTTGTTATCTCATCTAGACTCTGCCATCTCACCCTTCAATAAAAATAGTCTTTACAGGAGTCCCTTGTCAGTGTTAACTAGCTGGCTACTTGAACAAAACACACCTGTGAACAGTATTACACAAACACTCAAGGTCTATACAGAACTGTGTGGCCTCCATTTTCTTAAGCATGCTTTCCACATGGTGTTTTGATTGGAGCCGTTGGTCCCTGGGCTCTTTTACATGATTGAAGGATGTTCCAGAAGTCTCGTCTCAGGTCTTTGTTTTATGTGGTTCATTTCTCTGGAGTAGAGATCTGCTGTGAAGACTTGAGATTTGATCCTCCTGAGGCATGATCTGCAACCAAGGTTTCATGTGTCTTCTATGGGCATGCGGCCATGTTTGACTGGCACTTGACTTTAATTCTGAAATACCTGTAGCCAGATTCTATCTGAAATGCCTGTAGCTCTTCCTGGGTCACGTGGGTTTGATGGAATATTGTCTTGTGTTAGGATGAGGTGGACAGACTTGTCTTTTCATGTGGTGACTTGCCCCCCTCCCCAACAGCTACTTCCCCACGAGTGTCTTCAGAGCTGGAGCAGGCCCGGCCACAGACGAGTGGAGAAGAGGAGCTGCAGCTGCAGCTGGCACTTGCCATGAGCAGAGAGGTGGCAGAACAGGTCAGTGCTTGTTTGGTCATGCCCATGGGGTCCTCACCCTGGTGCTCCTGGGGGGAGGATTATGGCTCCCAGAGAGGATGACACACACAGCCCTGTCTTTAAGGCACTTACTTGATGAGTTCAGTCTTGTGGCCACAGTGTATTCTCATCTCCTAGACTGGGCAGAGCTATATCTAGGAAAGGTTTTCATGGAGGTCAGTGTCCAGAGAAGCATCTAACCCTGAGTGCCTCCTGGAAGTTCCAGTGGAGGCTTACCATCCAGTGCCTCCTGAGGGAGCTCTGTGCTTCCTTGAGGTGCCAACATACAATGGGCAGGACAGGCCCGGGTTGGGGGCAGGGGGTAGGTGGGGTGGACCTGGTCCCTGCCAAGGCAGGATACCCTGTGGCAGATGTGTGGGAGAAGGCTAGAAGGCTTGAAGGGAAGCTCCAGGAAAGAGTGCATGCGGGCATGGTAGAAGCAGCACAGATTTTTTTTTTTAAATAGTGTGTGGTGTCAGATGGAACCCAAACCCTTTGTAAGGAAGTGCTCTAATATTGAGCCTGTGTGTGCTTTTGTTCCCCTCTATACTTTGTTTTTAATAAGCATGCATTATTTTAAAATGGAGGAGCGAAAGGGGCAATTCAAACACCTTTAGACAGTGTCCCTTTGCTTTCAGTCATCAGAAAGCGTGCAGACAGCCAGAGGCAGCAAGGTACACCCCTCGTATGGAGAGAAGAATGTTGGGTGTTAAATGTGAACACAGAGAGGTTTGGCCGGCATAGTTGGTATGTCTGTAACAGCAACAATGGGCAGCTTTGATCATGGCCTCTGCCCCCTGTAGAAAACCTGTAGCCGTTAATTAAATCTGCCCTCTGCCCGGTGGAAACTCATGGCTCCAGGGGATCAAGGTGCCTAGGAGGTCTCACTGCAAGTTTCTGGGATGGGTGGATGGCTTTAGCCTTTTAAGTTAAAACCTAAGAGTATGTTTTAATCATTTAAATGATAGGGCAGGTCCGTCTTTTTGCAAGTGACTTTGCCTTAAATACTTAGGATGAATTGTTTCTACTAGAAACAGCTGGTCAGTTGTTCAGGGAGTGTCCACTGTGGGGATTGGAATGATGTGTGATTTTTATCTTTCCTAATTCTTTCCTGGTTGTCAGATTTGTGTTTTGTAAAGATTCACTGCTTTTACTTTTGTGGATGAATGGTTTGCCTGCATGCATGTATGTGCACCACATGCATGCCTGTTGGGTCCCTTGGAACTGGAGTTACAGATGGTTGTGAGCCACCATGTGGGTGCTGAATATTGATCCTGGGTCCTCTGTAGGAGCCATTGCTCTTAATTGTTGAGCCATCTCTCCAGCCCCTAGAAAATATTTTAGATAAAGTATTTTGTTTCCCCATTTTGATGGTGCCTGAGAGTTGCTGGTATGACCTCAGGCAGCCTCTAAAGGAGGAACCTCTGGGAATGGAAAGCCATTGTTTCCAGCTGAACTATATTCTCCCTTGAAATGCCACATGATGCAGGGCCTTTCCTGTTGCTGGCCAGTGTGGCCCTGTGCCCTGCTGTGTTGCTGTGAACATTACCCTCAGCCTCAAGCTCCATTGTCCCACTCCAGGAAGAACGCCTCAGGCGGGGTGATGACCTCAGATTGCAGATGGCTCTGGAAGAAAGCCGGAGAGACACAGTTAAAGTTCCAAAAAAGAAAGAGATGAAAGCTTGCTGCAAGGTAAATATATGAAGTTGTTCTAGGGTGACTGTTTCAGGTACCCCTGGACATACAGTAAGTGGGACACGTGGTAGGATGCCAACCTTGACAGTGAGCTCATGCTGTGGTGGACACAATTAAAACACACAGCAACCAAGGAAGACACTTGATGCCACCTGTTAAATGAGAATGGCAGTAGCAGTGTCCCTCACAGTGGCACTTGGGGACAATCCTTTGCCCAGAGAAGCCACGGATGTACAAGTTTCACGCCCCTGCCCCGTCCTCCATCTCCTCTACTTTGCTAGGCTGTGACACCAGAATGTGGCTCTCTTTTGAGAAACTTACTACTGTCCAGTCAGAGAGACTGTCCTCAGACCATGATTCTTGTGGCTTCACTAGCTGTGATGCCACAAAGTCCTAATGACAATGTTGTGGAAACAGGAAGGGTAGGAAACTGGGGTGGTGTGCGGGTGCCCTCCCATGGGATGGGTACTGAGTGCTAGTGGTCAGGAAACCAAGGCAGGTGAAAAGGGATGATTATGGGTGATCACAGTCTGGGCATCGCCAGCTTTATCCTGAGAGGGTTTGGGAGCTCTGAGAACTCTTAAAACTTGTGGGCATGTGGCGAACAATAAGTACCTTGGTGTTTGGATCCCTGGCTTCCCTGGGAAGCAGGAACTCTAGTGGAGCCTTGGGGGTTGGAGCAGCTCAGTTTCCAAGTCCTTTAGGACTTCCGCCCAGAAGGCCTGTGTTGTGGTAAGAACTAATATTTATGCTTAGTATGTGAATATTTGCTATGACTGTAACCAATTGAAACCATTCCTTCTGTTTGTCTTAACAGCCGGGCTCCCACTCACAGCAGACTACTTTGTTGGATTTAATGGATGCCCTCCCCAGCTCATGCCCTGTTACTCAGAAAACTGAACCCTGGGGTCCAGGGGCCTCTGCTAACCAAACCAACCCCTGGGGTGGAACAGCAGCTCCTGTGAACATTTCCGACCCCTGGCCATCATTTGGTAAATAGCTTGTTGTTGGTTTCCTAGGTTTGCCTGCTTGATGGAGAGGTGCTCTCAGTTGTGTTTGCTCTTTTCCTCCCTCCCCTCTCCTCCCTTCCCTCCCTCCTCCCTCCCCCACCCTCTCCTTTGGCTGGGTTCCTGTGGGAGTTCAGGTTGGTCTGATTCTCAGCAGTGACACTGAGCAGGAGCTCATCCTCCTGGGGGACAGAGAAGCAGTGCTCATTTGCTGTTTTGACTGATTTTTCTGCTTTGGGAGAAGGAAAGCTGGCTTCCTTACTGCCTCATCCTCGTACCAGAAATGACTTGTCCCTGCTCTAGGGCATATTTCAGTTTTTAGAATTGCACCGAGCTCAAGCTCAAGTAGTTATAACAAACACATAGAAACCTAAAGTGAGCTAGAAATGAGATATGCTTACCACCACCACTAATGAAGTTTTGCTTATTAGGAAATGTGAGAGAATTTGTCAGATTAGAAACAAAAGCATGGCAGAATTGATTTACTCTGGTGACATTCCTGGCACATGAAGCTTCTTAATTGCTGGTAGGGAGCTTGGCGGTTTAGTTTTTATGCTTCTGGCCTGGTTATCTGAGCCCTGTTGGACATGCCTGTGATGTATGTATTTTGTGGCATCTTGCCTGTTCTCTCGTAGTTTTTGTTTCCCTAAACTGGACCTTCTTTTGTACTCAGCTTTCAGGATGTTTGTTGAAGTATACCAAGTGCCAGGCTTTGTCCTGCCATGTGAAGACCATGGGACACACAGATAATAAATGGTTCCTGTCCTTGGCAGGATAGAGATAGCTGGTAGCAGTGCTTGTGTGACCCAGGCTTTGATGAGGGCCTGTGAGGTCACAGCATGAGGTGAGCATCTTTGGTGGTTGCCACCAAGAGCACAGTGTTCTGTGTCAGAAGGCATAGGAGTCCTGCAATAGGAATGAATCCAGACACAGGGCTGTGCATTGTGATATGGGCAGCTGGTAAGAAAAGAAGGTGAAAGGGCAGGAGTGCTTGTATTTGGTCCAAAAGGTGTGTCAGCCTCAGGTGCCCCTTGGCATACTGCTGGCCACAGTGACCACATGGAACCTGCCCCCTTTCTGGGGCCAGGTAGTGTTATCTGAGTTCTCATTTTCTGGAGACCAGGAAACTTGTGGTTGTACTCTTAAAGAATAGAGTGTAAGCTGTGCCCCAAGGGATAATAGCCCTTCAGGTAATGACTTTGATATTTTCCCCCAAATCTGAAACACAGTCTCTTCGTGAAATGACCATGCTTGAAGTCCAGCTAAAGAATTCCTGGTGGGTGGGATCAGGGTCACTTCTAGGAGCTGTGCCAGGAAGCATGAAGTAGGACATGGCCTCCTTGGGACAAGTACCAGGTACCATATACTCTGTTGGGATGTGTCCTGTGCCTACTCTTTAAATGGAGATGAAATCACCATTCTGACGGTTTTAAACTGGAGTATTTTAAAAAGCAAAACAATAAAAACCACACATTCATAGAACTACGTAATTGTTGTCACGAGATAGAACATTTCCATTATCCAGAAAGATACTCAATTCCTAGCCACCAACCTACTATTCTGCCTTTTGTTCCTATAAAGACTTTGTTGTAGACAGATCACGTGAATAAAGGCACATTGCTGTAGCCTTCATTTGTTAGAAGTTTGTCTACAATGTGGCAACAGTTTATTTAGTCCTGGCCAGAGATCTCCCCTGTGGATGTGGTGGTCACTCACACAGTCCCTTCCTGGTGTACATTTGCATTGTGTTTAGTTTCTGGCCATTATGAATTTAATTTTTCTACTAATGTTTAAGTATTGGTGAGGGTTAAAACTATTCTGAACATAGGTGCTGCTCATGGATAGCTGTCTGAGGGCTGAGCCTTGTGACCTTCCTCTGTGTGCTTGTTCACTCTCTATAATAGTATTTTATGAACTTTATTTCTGAGTTTTGCTTATTGGTAAATGTGAGAGAAATTTTAGTCACATTTGAAACATGAACATGGCAGACTTGGTTTACTCTGGGTGACATTCCTGGCACATGCAGTTTCTTGAACTGGAGGAATACACAGACCCCCAAAGCCCAGAAAGGTTGTTCCTCTCCCCAGGGTCACAGAGCTAGTTAGAGACAGTACATCCTGGATTTCTGGAAAGTTGTACAGCCTGGTAAGTTCCAGAAAGTGCATCTTTCCAGTTGTTGATAAAATCTTAGCTATCTACTTCCTTTCTCCACTGACATTGTTTAACCTAAGTGAGGTCACATTGTATATAGTTACACATAGGCACACACAATTTTCCAGCTTGTGCCGTGTATGTGCCCAGGTACTATTGGAAATCAACTCACATGATACTCATTGACCCTTGTGGCTGGGCTACTACTTCAGCAGCTTTGTGTCCTGTAAAGGTGCTTTTGGAAAATGATGTGGCTGGGTGGTAGTGGTGCTTGCCTTCAACACCAGCTCTTGAGAGGCAGAGGCAGACACAGGCAGATCTCTGTGAGTTCAAGGCCAGCCTGGTCTACAGGTGAGTTCCAGGACAGGTGCCAGAAGTTGCACAGAGAAACTCTGTCTTGAAAAAACAAACAAACAAACAAAAAAGAAAGAAAGAAAAGTGATGTTTAGAGCCTTTCCCCAGCTATCTGACCCAGTCAGGTGCTTTGCTTCTTGTACCTTTGAACTGACTCTAGAACAGGCATGTGGCACATAGGGGTTTACTGCTTAGTCTTGGCTAAAACCCAAGTGTAGAGCTATTCCTCAGTCCCAGGGAAGCCTCTTCCCACAGCACAGAGCTGCTCTCTGCATGAAAGGAATGCTTTTCTGAAAGCCACCATTTGTAATGGTTCCATTATTACCAGTTCTTTCCAAACAGCACTGGGGACTGCTGAGCCAAGTGGCCTTGGGAGGAAATGCTAAGAGCCCAGAGGAGGGAAGTTGGAGCCTGCCAGGTCAGCGGGGGCACTTCCTCCTCTGTTCTAGACACACAAAGCTGCCACCTGGTCTGAAGAGGCCTCACAGCCTGGTAATTCAGAAGTCCTTGGCTGACTTGTCCCCCTTACTGTCTACCCACCCACCCAAACCAAGGCCAAGACTGAGCCTAACTTCCGCCTGGCGGTAGCAGGTGTGCTCTGTCTGGCTTCTTGATGACCCCTGTATGACTGTGACTGCCGGCTGCACACATGAATATTCATCTAGCCACTGAACTCCCGTGAATAGATCTACAGAGGAAGCGGAAACTGCTGTCTTTCTGAACTTGGTTCTATTCTCCTTTCTTACTTATTTGAGCTTTAAATGAGCCTTTATTTATGGGTGTGTGACATGGCAGGATCTACTGATGCCAGGCCCTGATGGTATAGAAGGGCCTTGTAATGGCCTCACTGCCCTATCTATCCCTAGAGGAGCCCTAGCCTCCCTGAGGGCAGCTGGGCTAGCCCCATATCTGTTTTCCTGTGGAACAAGGGTTAAGGGGTAAGTGGGGCACTGTAATTGCACAGCGATTGAAGCAGTCTGTACTGACTACAGGACTGCCTTCTTGTGTCTATGGTGCCTTCACCTTTGGCACTAAATTCAGCCCTTCAGCTTGCAGATTCCCAGATACATATACCTAGGACCTCAGTATCACTTGCAGAATGGAAACTCAACTGCTCATTTGGGCTCAACAGTCTGTCCCTGATGGTCTATGTCATCTGGGATTGGCAAGGGTTTGAGCTGAGCATGCTTTTCATTCTCTGTCCAGAGCTCTGAGTTTGATTACTTTGTCTCTGCTGGCTGTGCATGTTCATGCTCCTGGCTCAGGAGAGCATAGCAGTATTTGAGGGTTGCAAAACCCAGGATGTCCAGACTGATGCAGGGGTAGCCAAGGAAAGCTTGGCTTAGATGTGAGGTGTAAGCAGTCTTTGTATTGTGTCTTACTCTGCCTGAGAAACTCCTTCTCTTCCAAAGATTTATTTCATTGGCTTCCCTAGAGCTGGAAGTACAGGTTGTTGTGAGCCACCTGATGTGGGTTCTGGGAACTAAACTCTATCGTCTAAAAGAACATCAAGCACCCCTAACCACTCTAGCCTCTCTCTTGTTTCTTCTTCTTCTTCTTCTTCTTCTTCTTCTTCTTCTTCTTCTTCTTCTTCTTCTTCTTCTTCTTCTTCTTCTTCTTCTTCTTCTTCCTTCAATCTCGGTTTTTTTTATTTATTTAACTTTATTTTATGTGCATTGGTGTGAAGGTGTCAGAGCAGCAGTCTTCTGAGAGGCTCAGATGCTCAACATGGTCAGGGACTATAGGACCGTGAGGTCCCTTGGCCTGTGTCCCTTAGTTGCAGCTAGCTGAGAGGTGTGGGCCTTGCAATGGGCATTCCTTATATGGTCCTGTAAGCAGGGAGGGAACAGGAAAGCATGTTATGTCCCTAGGGCTTCCATGACATTGGTCCTGGGATCTCTGTGTCATCACACCACAGCTTTTTTGGCTTTCTGCCCAGCCTTCTCCCTGGCAAACCATTTTTACCATGTCACTCTCCAGTCAGGACAGAGCCATAACCTAATCTTGGGGAAGCAGAGTAAGGGCTTAGTCCCTGCAGTGTGAGTCCAACTGAGGCCAGTTCACAATCCTGGCAAAGCATCATACAGGCAGAAGAGGACCTGGAAGTGTAGTTCCAGACCCGTAGGGAAAGGACAGAGGTTTTGGAAGCCTGATGATTCTGGGGCAGCAGCAGCAAAAGTGGAAAAGTCCAAATGGGAGTTGGCAGGCCATGAGGACAGGAAAAGTGTCATTCAGGAGTGCTTTTTTGGGGGGTGGTGGGTTTGGTTTTGAGGCATGGTTTTTCTGTGTAGTCTTGACTGTCCTGGAATTCACAGAGATCCATCCACATGCCTCTGCCTCCTGAGTGTTGGGATTAAAGGCACGTGCCACCACCAACCAGCTTGGGAGTGCTTCTTGATAATGGGTGTCAGTTAGCTCACAGCTTTTGGGTATATCACTGCAGCAAGCCTGGGGAGAAGTAAAGGCTACAGTCACCCCTACCTCTCTATCCTGGGGCACTATACTAGCCAGATAGCCTAGTCAGACCAGAAGTTAGAGAGCCATGGGGATAGTGCCTCTAATATCATAGTGGGCCCTAAGTTATCAAGCCTTTTATTTTAGACCTTTGCAGGCATAAAGCCATGTGGTAGAAAGCCTGATGGTGGGGTCATCTTTAATGCCTATAGAATATACCACCTCACAGGAGTGGTGGGGTAGACCTGAGGAGAAGAGCACAAAGGGGCATGGTGGTCCAGGGGAATGGAGTCCTTTTCAGAACTCAGAGAACACTGAACCTGAACCCCACTTCCTAAGATTGACAAGTCCTTGCTTTTTTTCTCTGATCCCTGGCACATCCTGGTTGTCACAGCCTTGTTAACTATCTCCCCACCCCAACCCACTCCCAATGGCTAGAGTTGGGGCTAGAATTGTCCACTCTTCTAAGATAGGAAATTCAGTCCAGGAAGAAAAGAAAACAAAACAAAAATACAACCCTGGTTAGATGGATAGTTTTGGTAAATGGTCTAAAAGAAGGTAAATGGAGGATCCCAGAGTGACGAGGGCATAGGACAGGAAGGGCAGAAGACAGGTTCAGTGGGGCCTGAGACAGAAGGCGGGAAGTTTCTCTGTGTCTGAGGAGCCTAGGAATCAGTGTGGCCAGGGTAGGCATGGAGGTTGTGTGGATGTCTGTAGCTTACATTTCTTTGGAGCTTATGAAGAGTTCATGTCTGAAGATGATGACCAAGAGAAAGTCACTGTTGAAGTCTAGGCAGCAGAAGGATTGCTAGCGCACCTTGTCCAGGTAGCCTGTGTGAGCAAAGGAAGACTGTGTCGAGGCAAGGAGCTGGCCAGTGATGATGATGAGCACAGTGGAACAAGCTTCAGTGAGCGTGCAGAAACCCTTGTTAGACCTGAACATCATTGCTAGAAAGTTTTCCGAGGATAATTGTGGAAACAAGATGTTTGAAATTCAGAAGCAACTCCCAAATCCACAAAAGTCTAGAACTTTATATTCAGTGAAGTACACTTCAAAGGGGGAAGGGGAGGACTATATCTTGTGGCAGAACATGATGAGAACTGTTAGGGTTTTTATAGGTAAATTCTAATAGCACTCAGAAATAGTTCTTCTTTTTATCCAGAGTCCTTCAAAGAACAGAAAATAAGAATTTCTACTCAGTTTCCAGAGACTGAGGTAACCTTGACACCAAATTAGACAGAGAGTACAGTGTGGGTCAACTATTTTAGGCCAGGGCCACTTATGAATATGGATGTATTGGAAAGAAATGTAAACCAGGAAAGTGTTTTAAAAGATAGAGTATATTATGGAAATTTCTCGGTGAGAACCAAGTCCTTAGAAACTGGCCCTACTAAAATGTAAAGCAAATGTACAATCACTTCGGTAGAAGCAGAGATGGCTTTTCTTTGAAGTATTTTTTGCAGTCTTAGAATAATGGGGAAATGCCCATAACGCTTATGGCTTCTAAATGGAGGCAGTCTGGGGCTGGGGAAAAGATACCTTGGTAGAGTATTTGCTGGTCAGTTTTGGGACAAGCTTCCCACACATGCTTACTTAAAGCCAGGCATAGTGATTCATGTCTGTAATCCAGCCTCAGGGGAGCAGGGAAGTAGAGGTCCTCCTTGGAGCTGATTATTCAGCCTGTCTGAATTGGTGAGGTCCAGACTCAGTGAGAGACCCTGTCTCAAAAAATAAGGTGAAGAGCAATTGAAGAAGAAAGCAGATGTCAGACTCAAATTAAATAAGCAAGCAAACAAGCAAATAACTTTAAATGGAGGGAAGCCTCTAAGCTAACTAAATACTTAATGTCGGAAATTTGTTTTTATGAGGTCAAGTACAAGACAAGATGCCAGTGACCTGTCCCACTACATTGTGAGTGGTTCTAGCCAGTGCCACAGGGTGACAGAAAAATGCCGAAGACATTAGCATTTTACAGATACTTAAAACTTTTATAGATAAATTGGATTAAGAATTAATAGAACCATCAGAATCATTTTTTTTTCCTTTCTTTCATTCTTTCTTTTTGTTCTTTTGAGGCATGGTCTCTCCATAGCCCTGGTTTTCCTACAACTCATTATATAGACCAGGCTCCTCCTTGAACTCACAGAGATTCATCTGCCTCCCATGTGTTGGAATTAAAGACGTGTATCAATGTGCTAGCCAAAAATCAATACTTTCAATACCTTCTATTTACTACAACTAATTTAGAGTTCAACAACATTGCTAGATATAGGCATAGTACACAAAGTTAAAAAAAAAAAACCCACTCCCAGCATTGATACTAAATTCCTTAGAGTAAATCATACAGTGTTATATAAATCCTAAATAAGAATGATTGAATTTTCATTTTGATTTGGAAAACTCCCTATTATTGTGATGATTCTTCCCAAATTAATCAGGAATTCAATGCAGGTTTGGTCAAAGTTCCACCACTCTTTGCTTTTGTTTGCTTTGGGACAGGGGTTTATTATATCCCAGGTTGGCTTCAAACTTGTGGTCTTCCTGCCTCTACCCAGCTCTGAGAGTAAGTTGAAGAATGTGTACACAGTTCCCTTGATCTCTCTATTAACCTAACTAAATAATTTATGATCAGTATGGAAAAGCAAGAGCCAGGGACAGCCATACTCATACTGGGATTTGCCATACCAGTTAGGAAGAATCATCATTCCCAGTACTTAGAGTAGAAACTAGAGGATCAGAAATTATAGGCCAATCAGGGTAGTGGTGCACGCCTTTAATCCCAGCACTTGGGAAGCAGAGGAAGGTGGACCTCTGAGTTCCAGGCTAGCCTGGTCCTCAGGGGTAAATTCCAGAACAGCCAGAGCTACATCAAGAAACCCTGTCTTGATAAGCCCCCCCCCTCAAAAAAAAAACACAGTCTTGTTGGCATGGTATAGCACCCTCTGGGTAGCTGCCTCAGTTGTCAGGGTACAGATTTGTATGCCACTATATGTTCTGTCCTCACACCATTCGTCTAGAACTTTCTGAAGTTACCTGTGAGTTTTTATTTGTTTTTTTTTCCTGGGTTGAGGAGGTTTATTTGGCCTACAGTTCCAGGTTACAGTTTATTATTGCAATGTATACCATTTTTGTGTATATGCCTGAGGAGCTGAGAAGATGTCAAATTCTCTGGAACTGGACTTACAGACTAATGTGAGTGCTGGGAACCAAACCCTGGTTCTCAGCAAAAGCAGTGGAAACTCTTTAACACTCTCCAGCTGCTGTTTGAATTTTGACTCTGACTTCTGCAGGTACTAAGCCAGCTGCCTCTGTGGACCCTTGGGGAGTGCCTACCACAGTCAGCACACAGTCTGTCCCTAAGAACCCAGACCCCTGGGCAGCCTCACAGCAGCCTGCCTCCAGTGCTGGGAAAACAGCAGATGCCTGGGGACCTGCCAAGCCTGGCTCTGCCTCAGGTGATCACTTTGCTCCGCCTGGTCCCTGCAGTTCCACCCCCCCCCCCCCCCCCCCCCCCCCCCCCCCCCCCCCCCCCCCCCCCCCCCGGTACACTGGCAGTAGCTAGCTGGCTATTCCCATTGGGCCCCAAACAAGGGCTCTGGCCTTCTCCTTGGGCTGTATCTCCCTTGTGATACTTCCCACAGACTTTATCCCACTGTCCAGGACCTTCCACACTCTGGCCCTTATTACATTTGTCATAGGATGGTGGGGTGGAAGCAGTGGTAGGTACTCATGTTCCCTGATCCCACCTGTTGCTTCCCAGTCCAAGTGACTGATGGCTTGACCCTGAGTTTACACTATGATTTGGGGTGGGTTCTTGGGAGAAGCCACTATCGCCTGTGTTGACTCACTATCCCCATGCAAATTGGGTACCTGTTGTGCTGGGTAGTGGAAAGAGATGCCCTCAGTCACCAGCTTATATGTCCCCTCAGGGTCCTTTGAACTCTTCAATAATTTCAATGGTACAGCTAAAGATGACTTTTCTGAATTTGACAACCTTCGAACTTCAAAAAAGCCAGGTAGGTTAAGGATGGTTTCTATATAGCATTTTGTGCATTTGACCACCTGGCTGATTTTGAGAAGGAACAAGCTTTTTAACTTTGTGTGTGTGTGTCTGTGTCTGTCTGTCTGTCTTTTGGGAGGTGGTTCTTTCCTGTCATCTCAGTATGAGCTTCCAGCAAATTCTGCTCTTTTTGCCTCCTGTTGGAATGCTGGGATTATAGATGTGAGCCCTCATCTGGCTTTTTTATGTGTTTTCTTAGGATTGAACTCAGAGCTTTAGACTTATGCAACAAATGCTTTTACCTGTGGAGATATCTCACTGGCTCTATAGTTTGCTTCCACCTTATTATCAAGAATTCAGAAAGGAAATTTAGGAAATGAATGTAAACAAGTATATGTCTATGCTTTGCCATCAGCCTTATTTTTTTTTTGAGGATTGTACTATGTATATTTGTATGAATCTTGCTTTTCCACTTAACCATTTTTAAGTTACATTTATTTATTCATTTATTTAGTAGTTTTTGTGTGTGTACACACTGTTTACAATAGTATATCTGTGGGGGTGAGAAGATAGCTTGCTTTACCCTTGTCTTGCAGCTGAGTCAGGGGCCTCAGTACCACCCCAGGACAGCAGAACCACAAGTCCTGACCTCTTTGAGTCTCAACCCCTGACTTCTGCCTCAAGCAAGCCTAGCAGTGCCCGGAAAACACCTGAGTCCTTCCTGGGCCCTAATGCAGCCCTGGTGAACCTGGACTCCCTGGTGACCAAACCTGCTCCACCAGCCCAGTCCCTCAATCCCTTTCTGGCACCAGGTAAGCATGTGCTGGGCTTCATCAACTGCTATACTGTCTAAGATTGGCCTCTGCCTCTTTTTCCCTCTCAGGGACTGATGATCTGTGGCTGGAAAGGGTTGGAACCCTCAGGAACTTCACACTGCTGTTTGTGTCTAGGCCTGGTTGGGTGGGTGTAGATGCTACTGTTTAAAGAGGGGTAAGTTAGGGAATGAGTTGTCCTTTTCCTGTAGGAAAGCACTATGTAGAAGCTGTCTGAAAACTGTGCCTGCAGGGATACACTTATTAGTGCTAGCTTTGGGCCTAGTGGAAGCTGGTTGTTGTGCTGTGTCTATCCCATGTATAAGAGAAGCAGCACCTTAGCGATTTAGCATGTGCTACTCCTCAAGGCAGAAGGGCTTTTGCCATAGTGCCTAGCACAGCATCTGCACAGCATGTTCCAGTCTCTACACTGCCAGAGGACAGACCCAGCCACTTGACCCAGTACTTGTGGTCCCCATGGCCTGGCTCTGGGCTCTGACCTCCAACCTTCTAGCCCATTTCTACCCTCTTCGATTCCCATGTGTATTACACTCCCAGCTATATGGAGCCAAATAACAATCCTCAAGATTTAAGCAGTCCCCTCCTTACCTCCAGGCTATGACATTTCCCACTCAACTCCTGCTTGTACATCCCCCCTTTCCACATCCCCTCATCTGAACTCTTCATCTAGTGTCTCCTCCTGCCCTCGCTCTACATAGCCTTCATCTCTTCGACCTCCCAAGAGGAGAAATGTGTCTCCAGTAGTGTCAGTGCTAACCTGGCTCTGTGTCCCAGGGATTAGAGTTTTGTTCTCTGTCCCTGCAGGTCCCAGCAGAGGAGTATGAGGTTTGGGGCCTGTGAGCAGGTACAGGATCTGTGGAATTTCTAGGTTCTACCCCACCTTGAGGGTCCTAATGGATGAAAAAGCATGGTATCTCTAGAGAAAAGTTGCCCTGTGGGTGGAGCTGAACAGGACCAGAGTCCTCAGCTCATCTGGCCCGTTCCTTCCCCAGAGACTCCTGTCCCCGGTGCGGTGAACCTTGCCTACAAACCTATGATGGCCATGGCCAGATTGAGGAATTTTTGCAGATGTAGTGGACTCAGGTCATTCCAGGCTACATGGGTAGACCTGGCTCTGCCGCTCCTGAGCAGGGGCTGCAGATCACCCTTGTCTTTTGTGACCCTGGTAGAAGCACACCCGTCAGAGTGGGTCAAAGGATGGCAACTTTCTCTTGCCTTGGCTATGTTGGTGAGTGGAGCTTAACAAGCTCAGAGACTTACTGACAGCAGCGTCATGTGTCCTGGAGAGACCCACCAGTCATTTCACTGACAGAAGAGCCTTTTGGTTGAGGGAAGTTTAGAGAAGCTGGGTAAGACTCAGTAGCAGGCCCTTCTCAAGCCTTCATGGTGCCAAGTTTACATCCCAGGATGCTGCATGGCCTTTCTCAGGCACCTATAGTTACAACTGGCAGACAGAATGAGGGAGCTGGGCAGCTGACCACAGCCTGGGCACTCACCCTTCTGAGGAACTAGAATACTCAAGCCTGTGTGCTCTTGGCTCTGCCATGTTTATCTCTGTGGCCCTGAACAGGTCCCGTACTCCTCACAGCTATAGTCTTCTTGGCCTCAGCAGTCTGGAGATGTTTGCCAATGCTGGTGTCTCCTGTGGAGTCTGCCCTCCAGATCAGTGTTGAAGTGCCAGGGGTGTGTGTGTGTGTGTGGGTGTGTGTGTGTGTCAGACAGAGAGACTGAACTGTCCTGAGGGAATAGTGCCTTCCAATGACTCACCTTGTGTTCTCCTTGCTCTTTTATCAGGTGCTGCCACCCCAACCCCTGTCAACCCCTTCCAGGTCAACCAGCCCCAGCCGCTGACACTGAATCAGCTTCGGGGGAGCCCTGTCCTTGGGAGCAGTGCATCCTTTGGGTCTGGTTCAGGGATGGAGCCTGTGGCCCCTGTGACCTCAGTAGCCCCACACTCAACATTGGGGGCCAGTGGCTCTTCATTAACACCACTAGGCCCTACAGCAATGAACATGGTAGGCAGTGTGGGCATTCCCCCATCAGCAGCTCAGGCCACGGGCACAACCAACCCTTTCCTTCTCTAGTGCCCAGGCTGGTACTTGCCTGAGTGAACACCCAGAGTGCCAAGCCCAAGGAGGTCAAGTGGGAACTCACTCTGATTTGTGTAATGGCTGAGAATATGGTGGTAGGGGTGTTAGAGCTTCAGGTCCAGCTTCCTGGTGAAAGGGTGGTTATTATAGTCCAGACTTTCAGGCTGGAGTACGGGTGGGATGGCCTCCCTGTCCTAGCCGGGCCCCTGTGTCTCTTCCTAAGTGCTCAGCTTTGACTGTGCTCTACTGAGGTCTTGAACAAAGAGATGTTATCAGTGTTGCCCAAGATTCTGGGATGCTGTCTAGCCCAGGAATTGGGACAGTTACATTGTGCGCCCCACCCCCCAGTAGTCCTCAGGGTGTGGACAAGGTGAAGCTCTGGCCCCACTCCACACTGACTGTTGGGAAGTGGTTGTGCATATTTTACTTTCCTTAGACTCATGGGAGTCTAAGGTAAACACTAGTGTGGGGCTTTAAGCTGACCAGAGCACAGCCCTGCCCTGTGGCTCTGTGCTTGTGCACATTTGCACATTTTGTTGAGTACAGTTTCATATTTGAGTTTGCAGAATTATCTAATAGTCTTTTTTGGCTAATATTTTTATAATGTGGTTCTTATTTAACTGTCTAGTTTTGATAGAATTGACCAAGTCTGGCAGAATTAAGGTCTTGGCACGTATTATTTTAGTGGTCTAATTTCTCTTATTTATGGTTTTAACTGTAAGAAAACTTTAAAAGAAGAGATATTTGGATGACAGAAATATGCCTTATGGAAAACTAAGCAAATTCTTTATAGGAAAAAATCCAGAATTTGATTACACAGAAAGAATTTTATTAAAACAAAACAAAAACTTCCAACAGTAACAAAAACCTGCAGCCTCCAGTTGCCTTTTTCCTTTCTTCAGCTCTTTTGATGAATTACCAAATCAGTTGATCCTTCAGCCTTTTTGCCTAGATCCTGAGAGGCTTTTTTTGCTACTAGTATATTGACATCTTAATGTTAAAAGGAAAAACAAACAACGCATGATTGTGACTTGCCAGTTTTTATCGACTACTTCCTTTCTTTGTACCTGGTGCACAGGGATTGCCAGGAACTTCTGTTTACTGCACACCAGAAGTGTGGCTGGCTGCCCCATCATCATGCTCAGGTTAATGAGATTGTGTGAAAATGGGGGTGGCTGTGCACTTCTGGGCTCATAGGTCACCAGGGATGGTCCCCAAGCTGAGTTAGGACAGGGACTGACTCTGATGTGTGCTGCCAGCTCCACTCAGACTGTTGACCAGGAAGTGATCATATCTTACGTTGGAGATGAAAAAGAATGTTCACATGGCGTCCATTTTTAACAGACGCGCACTGATGCTATATTCTCTGCCGACCTCCTGAATCCTCACTCTACTCACTGCTAAGGAAAGTATTAAATCCTGAATTAGAGACCACAGACTTGCTTTTTCTCAGAGAAAGGATTGCCCCTTCTTGGTCCTGGCAGTTTGTGTGGCTGGCCTTTCTGCCCTGTTTCACTATATGAACTTCTTACTTCAAGGGCACCCAACCCCGTGCCAGCCCCTCTCTGCATCCAGGGAAAGTTTTGGTTCTCAGCATCTACATGGTTGACTGAGTGGTTCCTGCTTGAGAACTGCACTCAAGCCCCTCCTGAGTCTGAGAGCCCACATGCTGCTCCTAGGCCCCACAAACCAAGGTCCCTTCCTAACTACATGCTCCTCCCAGGACTAGAGGCAAACGGGTGGGCTTGGGCTCTGCTGTTCAGGAAGGCTGATGGCTCCTGCCTGGGAGAGAAGGAGACTTCATGGGACAGGGGAGACAGGGCAGTGTTTCAGATGGCACTTCCTTCGGATTGGCTGTGCCAGGTCCAGGTCTGCCTGCTGAGGGCCGGTGATTCTGCTGCAGAAGATGAGAGTCCTTCTGACTGAGGCCCCACCCCAATAGCCACTGGGTTCCCTCCTCCCGCAGGATATCCAGCGCATGTCCCTGTTACCCACTGCACTGATCATGAAGCCACTGGCCACTGCCATGTGTGTTGCACACGTGCCACCATGCCCTTCCTGATGGACACCCTAGGGAGTTACCCAGCTGCTCCTCAGTCCCGGGGCTGGTGGTTGGTTTTGGATTTGTGTTGACTGTTGATACTTATTTACTGTATAAATATAATTTATCATTTGTATCATGATGTGGTTTCTGGCTGTGTCCTTTTCCTATCCTGTCTTTACCCATCGAATGTGACAAGATGGCAGAACTGGCTAGGGACGCAGGTTGGTCTGTAGTCAGGCCACCCACCCTTACCTAGTGCCTGAGCCTCGGGTCGGCTATTGTTGGACATTGCTATGGCCTGTCTGAAGGCTGCGCTGGGCAAACGTTGGCCCAAGTCCATTGCCCAGGTGGCTTTCAGTTCTGAGCCCAGCTCTCAGTGTGCTCTGGTGCTCTCCCAGTCACGCCTGTCTTAGGTTACCCTTGCTCTGATGAAACACCATGACCAAAGCAACTCGGGGTTTGAAAAGGTTTATTTGGCTTATGCTTCCACATTAAATTTAAAAAAAAGAAAAAGAAAAAGGAAAGGACATGATTACTCCTAGGTATGCTGGAGGAGAAAGTTTATTATAGATATGTGGGAGAGCATGGGCAGAGGCAGGGACATCTGGGACAGTCCAGAGTGGACATTTCCAGGCTGTGCTGGGCCATGTGTGGGGAGAGGGAAGGAATGGGAGAGAGAGGATTCAGTCAGGAGGCCAGAGGTACAAGAGGAGGAGGGTAATCAATGTCTGCATTATTTGGGCAAGATCCTCTGGGGGAAACGCAGCCCACCCACCCCTGGGCTGGAGACTTCAGGGTAGAGGGTGGGGTATGCTATAATCCATACCCTGTAACTGGTAGAGACGGAGAGATGCTGGGAGAACCTGGCAGCCAGGTCTGCTTTGATATGTTAAATAGGCACCTCTGCCTTTTCTCCTGGGTTTGAAACTTAACACATATCACTTACTGTTGATCAATCTCACCCCCACCGCCAGGGTTTCTCTTTGTAGCCCCGGCCATCCTGGTAATCAGACCTGCCTGCCTCTGCCTCCCAAGTGTTGGGATTGCCGGCTTTCACAGTTCCTTATTAAAGGAAGTCCTAGTAGGAACCTGGAGGCAGGAGCTACTGCAGAGGTCATAAAGGAGCACTGTTTACCAGCTTGCTTAGCCTGCTCTCTTATAGAGCCCAGGACTAGCAACCCAAGGATGGTACTGCCCATAGTAAGCTGGGCCCTCCCTCATCTGTCACTAATTAAGAAAATGTCCTACAGCCCACAGCCTGAACTTACAAAGACTCCCCTCCCCGCCCCCCGTTGAGGCCTCCTCACAAGAGTCTCGTGTCAGACCCAAAACCAGCCAGCATACTTTACTTCACATCTCCCCCCAGAAATGCTGTGTCATAGGAGTTTCTGTCTGTCAGTGTCCCGCATAGTAGGAAACAGGCTTGGTTAGCAGGTTACTGGTTATTGTTAGAGCTCGTCCTGTGGGCACCAAGACCTGTCTTACCTCTCAGAACAAGAGGTTGTGTAGGCCCTTTTTGTGTTCAGCCAAGAATCTAGGGTTTATGGGGCCAGAGTCTCCTCCATGAAGGCAGGCTTCCTGCACAGGGTGAGGGACACTGCTGTTAATGAGTAGTGTGGGAGGTACTGAAGATAGCACCAGGGCCCTAGGAGGCTTCCAGCACAGGAGGGGCCTAGGATGGCCTCAAGCTCTGCTCTGCAGGTGGCCCATCTTTTGAGTAGCTAGGAGCCAGCTTTCTGCTGTCAGCGGGACGCTTTCTGGATCCTATGGTGGTGTACTGGCTGGTTTCTCAGTCAGCTTGACAAGCTTGAGAGTCACTGGGAGAGCAGGGAGCTTCAACTGAGAAAATGCCTCCATAGGATTGGGCATTAGGCAGGCCTGTAGGGGCATTTTCTTATTTGGTAATCGGCAGGTGAGGGCCACCTTTGGGTAGTACCATTACTGGGTTGTTGGTCCTGGGTGCTATAACAAAGCAGGCTGAGCAAACCAGTAAGCAGCACCTCTCTATGACCTCTGCTCCCAGGTTCCTGCCCAGACTTCAGTGATGGACTGTGCTGTAGAATTCTAAGCTCTTTGATTTTGTCAGTTCCATGGACACACGCTTCTTCTTACTCCACGGCCACCCCCACCTCTGAAACAGGGCTTCTCTGTGTAACAGCCCCGACAGTCCTGAACTCAATCTATAAACCAGGCTGGCCTTGAACTCAGATCCCCCTGCCTCTGCCTCTCAAGTGCTGGGATTAAAGGTGAGTGCCATCACAGCCAGCTTTTCATTTGTTCTTTGCTACATGACTAGGCTTTTATGGTTTAATTTTCAGTTTTTTGAGTTTAGAGTCCTCTTACTAATCTTTTTTAAATTGTGTATGAGTATTTTTTAATGTATGTCTATGCTCTCTGCATGTCTGCTACCCTTGGAGGCCAGAAGATGGCGTTGGATCTCTGCAGACTGCAGTTACTGACAGCTGTGAGCCACCAGGAATCAAATCCTGGTCCAGGTTCCTACTAGGAGTTAAATAGCTTCATAGTGTTGAAGAAAGGGGCATTTGCACACAAGAGGGCAGCCCGTTATGTTAAAGCTTTTGGCAGATGAACCCATGGTATCTGAGGCCAGAGATGGACTAGAAAGGGGCAGTACTTTGGAGGTGGAGAAAGGCTAAGTGGCATAGGTGTCGGGCAAGAGACCTGCACATGAAATAGGGTTAGATGCAAAGGACATATTAGGGCTCCTGAACCAAGAGCCTAGTGACGGCTGAGACAGGTGAGCTCCTTGTGAACGTGACACTGGGGAGAAGACAGTGCAGGGTTTTGTGCTAATGGCCTCTGCAAGCATCTCCAGGGTAAGAGGGGGCACTTGAGATGGGGGTATAGGTGTGCTGATGGTCTAAAGATAGGGGGGCATGGGGGAGTGGCCTGAGGAACACAGGAACATTGGGCAGAGGTCCCCAGGGTATGATGGTGGATTAAGAGATCACTATAGCAGATGAGCTTCTGCTGAGCTAGTATAAAGGAACACACAGAAGGTGGAGTATGTATAAATGACACCCATGAGTGCTAATGGGCAGACAGGACACTGGGGCTATAGGAGGTCCTGGATGGCAAAAAGGCAGCCACATGAGGGAGGTACTGGTCTGAGAGAGATGCTTGGGTGATGTAGATGTCAGCATCCCTGCAAGTATGCAGGCTATGGAAAAGGCTATCCACAAGAACAGCTGGAGGAAACTGAGTATCAAGAGCAAGCTCTTTTAGTGTGGGTTGACGACTTAGACCTTGGGAAGCAGTCTGGAAGTGGTGATGTGCAAACAAACACTATCTGAAAAGCTGAAGTGGACCCTGTAGGAGAGGATGGAGCTACAAAGAGACAGGGCCGCTTCAGAAGGCAGGAGGAGCTTGCCATTCAGGGAATTTTGCTGACAGATCAAAAGTTCAAAAAGCCCACCTGGGGGTGTGTGGGGGGGTGTAAAAGGCAGTTTGGCCCCGGTGAGCTCTCAGAGCATGTCCCAGTAACTCAGACGTGTAGGAGTGTGGCTCGTGGTTTGAAGACATGGTGAAGACCTTGTTCAGCTTGTCTGCTGGGCAGCAGAGGCCAGATGCAGCAGCCTCAGTACATGCTAGGTCTCCAACCTGCATGCATGGGTAAACTGGAGGCCCAGTTGCTCTCTGACAGATACCAGGGTGCTGGGCTGTGGGGCCTGCCAGAAAGTTGTGCTGATGGCACAGCCTCCTGCCTGGGATGTTTCTTGCCCTAGCAAGATGTTTCCTGAGGCTCCTAGCAGCACACTAGAGGTCGGGTGGACGTGGGAGGTAGGAAGGGAAGATGGAAGGCAGGTGTCCCCCAGGACACTTCTTGTAGATTACGCTAACAATATGGTGGACAGCTATAGTGCCAGCCATGAAACAGACTTAACCTCCTGATGTGAAAGAAGACACATTTTAGAGATGAGTATTGAGGACCTCGGAAGGGTCTCAGCTCTGAGCAAGTTGGTTAGCAATCCTGGGGAGGCTGACTCCTCACTCCAGCATGGCATTGCATTCTTCTGGGGCATGTCCTGGGAGGTTGAGCCCCCGGCCTGTTCCTGTAGGGGAGGTGCTAATGAAGAAAGCAAGAAATCCAGGCCCCAGAATTTCTGAAAAAAATGTGAAACTTTATTATAGAAAACTATCTTCAGCTCTCCAACTTCCCAGCCAGGCTGCTTGAGTCCTTGGTTATCTGTGGGCTATGGGGTCCCCAGGCCACAGTGGTGGACGGAAAGGCTGATGCTTTCATTGTGGGTTGCCCTGTGGCAGGCTGGAACCCAGGACTCCTTGTGTGTCCACAGGCCCAGTGTCATAGCCCAGCTTCTTCATGTCCTTGGTTACCACATTGAAGAGGAGGGTGACAAATCCCTGAGAGCGGACACGGGTCACTGGAGACATGAGGTGAGCATTAGCTGGGTTTGTCAGGGATGGACATAGCAAACTACCTGCTGAAGCCCTTATGTAGGAGGTATTGTAGAAAATTCTTTGGGTGGCTTGTATATTACCAAGTTCCAGCTGTCTGACAGCTCCCTGGCCTTCACCCATCACCTCATCCCTTCAGAGATTGGGAACATCAGTTTTACCTTCTCGGCCTTCACCCTGGGCCACCACCTTGGGGTCTGTGTACTCTGGCCGCCGTCCCATGAACCAGCTGAGGACATAGGAAAACACCAGTGAGGAACCCTTGGAACTTGCTGGCCTCAGACACTGAACAGGAGTGCTCCTGGCATCATCTAAGTGTAGAACAACCTTTTGCCTATCTGGAAGCCAGGTGGGGTGCCAGATGTCCCCTGTTTGGGTCTATAGCCAACAGTCCTGGCAGTGCTTCTGCCAGGTGCTCCAGGAAGTACCCAGCCTGCCCAGGCAAGTCTTGTGGGTTTGCATCACCAAGCACAATCTGACCCCTTGGGCACCCCCCAAAACAGCAGATGGGTCAGGAGAGGTGAAGCAGGACGACAGTGTGACCCTTAGCCTCGGGAGAGAACCCAACCTCAAGAAGTGCCAGATTCAGAGCAAGCCCCACCCTGTCACTGAACCTGTTTGTCTACAGTAAGAGATAATCGCACCTACCTCATTGGACAAAAGAAGCGAAGGCACCCTGTCTGCTACCACAGAACGTTACCCTTGGGAGGATCTAGTCTTGAAAGGCTCTAGGTAACAAGTCACCTGATGTTTAAAGTCTCAGCTAACTAGGGGTACCATTTACCCACCAGGCTCTGGCTGGCAAACTCAGAAGCACTTTCTACAAATGTCCAGTAACTCACATAGGCCACAATCCCACTGCACGGTGACTTCAGATCTTGGGCCCTACTCAGGCCTCTGAGGCACATCGACAGGATGTGCTGGGAACCATAGGCTTGGGGCAGACAGGATTAGCCTAAGTACAGCAACCAGGACCAACTAAGACTTTGTGGGACCACTCCACCAGCATTCCTGTTTGCCTGTGGAGATAGGGTTTTGTCTTTTCCCTGGGCACTTTGCAGCAGGCTTGAAAGGTAACCATGACTACACATCCACCACCCATAACTATGCTGAGGGCATGGCTGGATCCCTGGGTTCCCAGGCTAGACCTCAGCAGCCCTATTGGACTGCTGGGCAGGGAGTCCTAAAGGAACAACAGTACACAGTGCTGTTCAGATAACCTAAGGGGGGGCAGGGAGTAGGGCTGGGGAAACCAGGGTCCCTGAAGTTAATGCATTCCAGAAGAAATGGCCGTGTGTGTGTGTGTGTGTGTGTGTGTGTGTGTGTGTGTGTGTGTGTGTACACCTCTTCCTGCTTTCCCATCATAGAGCAAAGCTCTAATTGTATTCACCTCAGTACTGAGGAGTCTCAGAGAAATCCCTGACAATAAAGGCGCACCCCACCCTCGCTGGGTCCCAGTTCTCTTCTAATCTACATTTGGTTTTCTCATCTGAGAAGAGACAGACTATTCAGGAGAATATTCCAGGCAAGGGCTGAGACAGATCAGAACCCAATGGGCTCAAAAAATCCAAGGCTAGGCAAATGGGAAGCAAGAAAGAGGCTGCTGGCATCCTGGCTCAAGCGACTCCTCAATGAAGAGGGTGTGCCAAGTCTGCTTCCAGCAGCAACACCACCCTAAAGGCTTTGCAAATACTGGGGTGGAGGGAGGGGCTGCAGTGGCTGAGTAACAGCTCTAAGGATACTGGGCAGGGACTGAAGACATTGGGAAGGTGGCTTTGTGAGGAGGGTCTATGTGGGAGTTACTAAGATTGCTGCAAGGTGGGAATTATCCTGGGTTATCCAGGTAGGCATAGGCAAGGTGGTGCCAGTCGGTCCTCCTACAGCCCAGAGCCCTTTTTTCAGCCCTCTCAAAATGGGTCCAGGCCTCTTCTCCAGGGCTATAGGACTCTGGCCAGGTCTCTCTGCCTGAAACTAGCTGACAACAGGCTGCTCACTGGCTGCTGCCTGGGAACCCAGTGGCCCTTCACTTGCCTTTCATCCTCGTCAACCTAATGGGGAGCAGAGGTGACAGGCAGCTAGCTGGGCTAGCAGGCCCTTCAAACTCCTACTTGGATATGGCAAAGGCCTTCCCTCTGGGCCATCTCCAAGGCTCTGGGACCTTCTTGATGCTGTGTCCTAGCTCCTCCCTGCACCCCTACCCCCGCAACCTTCAATCCCTCACACTTGCAGGCAGCAGCAACTTTCTGGCTGCTCCTAACTCTTCAGTTTTCCTCAAGGGACTGCAAGAGCTCTTAGGGCCCTGTGTGTGGAACATGGTTCCCAGATTCTTCATGGCTGCTGCTTGACTCTGCTCTTGTTCCTACCTAAAGTAGCTTCCCAGGGGTACCCATGAGGAGTTTGCCTCATGCTGCTGCAGCCTGATGAACAACATGTCCATGTGACAAAGATGGACAGGGCACAGAAGAGAGCCTCATAGCCTTAAGCTGCTAGAAAGTGCCCAAGGAAGCCCAAGGATTTGGCAGTGCCCCTGCCTACATTCCTGTTTCCATTTGTCTCTAAGTGCTGCCTGTGAAGACCTGGGAGGTTTCCAGGTCCTGGGAGGGTGGAAGGTGCTGGGCAGTTGGTTACCCATTAGCTCAAGAGCAGCAAGGCTGCAAGCGGAAGACCCACCTTGTGAACTTCTGCAGCATAGAAGTAGACTCCGGCACAAACATGGGGATAGTCCTCTTGTGCCTGAAACAGATGTTTTCACACAGATGTGCTGAGGAACAGTCCTGGCCCTGTGGAAACCTTCACAGGCCAGGGTGCAAGCCTGTATGGATGAAGGTGTGTGGCTGCACACAGGACCTGTTCTTTCTACACCCACCTCCATTCCTCTCCAGTAGCACAGGCATCCCACCTATGTGTGTCTCTTTCCAGGTGCAGACTATACCCAGGCTGCTTGGGCCCCTGAATATATCTTGCCCAAGTCCAAGGAAGGGGCAGTGGCCAGAAAGCCTGCTGTCTAAAAGTGCTGTCCCCAAGGTTTGCCTGCCCAGTAAGGGGCAGACTACAGGCCAGAGACCGGGTCAGAGTGGGCACCTACCGTCCAGGAGAGAAGGGTACATGCACCACTCCGTAGCCTCGGACCACATCGTTCCCAAACACGTCTGGTCCGTATACACTGAGCACGATCTGTGGCCCTTGGGAAGGATAAGGTTGGCATGTGGGGAAACAAGGGAGGGGCTCAGCACATAATGTGCCTGGCTGAGGTCTGGCGCAGGGACTCACAGGATGCTGGCCAAGGCCCTGGGAATCCTGTCCACACCCAGGGCTTCTGTCCTCCTGCTACTTTCTGGGCCTCTGCTGGTACCCTGGAAGCACTCTCCATACCTCTGCTCATAGCTGGGGAGAGCCAAGACATTGAGTAGACACAGGAAGTCCTTTGGAGGCTCTAGGCCAATCCTGGGGTTCTGCTTTCTTCCTTTCTGATGGATATAGTCTTCCCAAGCTATGACACTCTGTGGGAGGGGCTTGTTCTGAGGGTTCTGAGAGCCTTCCAGGTATTTCTCCTTAACATACTGATGTTTACATATGCTTCCTCATCACATGCAGCCAGGGCAGCCAGGCCTCCACCTCCTAGGTGTCTGACCTCTAGGGGGAGCAGATTGCTGCAACTCCAGATGACAGGGGAGGTCTGGAAGCTGGCTCTGTGGTTACTGCTGAATGGCCTCAGACAAGTTTCCCAACTT
The DNA here is from genome assembly GCA_004026605.1 of Ondatra zibethicus. Lineage (NCBI taxonomy): Eukaryota > Metazoa > Chordata > Mammalia > Rodentia > Cricetidae > Ondatra > Ondatra zibethicus. The sequence continues at coordinate 38,818 of PVIU01017558.1, forward strand.
TTTTGCCCTCAGCTTTCTTGTGTCTAAAAGCTTTGGAATAGTACCAAACATGAGGTACTCAGTAAAGGTTAACGAAATCTGTGTCCTTCCCACTACTACTCTGCCACCAAAAGTAACCTGGGAGTTACTCGGTTCATATTTGGTGGTTTGCTCCTTCTCAACACCAAATGCCTGATCACCACAGTTGTAGTGCTGTGAGGAGTGGGGGGCACACGGGCTGCTCCTCCTTGGAGAACTGCAGTGAGTCAGGTCACTCACATACAGACTCTTGACACACTCGTGGACCCATCCCTGAGCACACTGCTGGGTGTGTGCTCAGGAAGGGACTCACGCAGACAGGCAGGTCCCTGTTCCCTTTCACAGGTTCACATTACACTCCTCTCCACGGGGAGCTCCCCCAGCGGTGTTCTCTGAGCTGCCGCTACACTACACACTTGCCAGCCTTGGCAGACCAGTGTTAACCTGACCTGCTCAGCCTCCATGGTTTTGCTAACTTGGCGAGGGCTTAGATTAGAAGGGTGGCTGTGGGATGAGGGGGAGGCTTTGGCCAGAATGAACAAAGGCTCAGAAGAGTGTTCCATGCCACCAGCACAGGGCGAGCAGGTACTGGAGCTGACGGGAGCACTACGCAATGGGAGGTTGAGCAACTTGGTGTCAGACCCTCCAGCTAGGTGGCTGCAGCACTGTACAGCAGGCTGTGTGCAGACGGCAGTCAACACAACAGGCGGATGCTGAGCACATCAAGCCAAGGAGCCGGCAGTGGCGCCTGGAGGAGGAGAGTGGGAGGTGCAGCAGAGGCCCCGCCCCTCCCACCAGGGCCCACCTGGAGGAGAGTAGGAGGTGCAGCAGAGGCCCCGCCCTCGCATCAGGGCCCACAGACTCACAGCCATAGGGGTTGGTACTTTTAAAGGTGACATCAATAGGGAAGTTCCACACCAGCGCTTGCCGTACATCTTGGCTCTTGGATGCTATCTGTGAGATCCCCTCCTCCAGGCCCTGAATAAACATTGACAGAGATAGCTGGTCTCAGTTCCAGGTACTCATGACCCTTCCACTTATGTAGGGAGGCCATTTCAGTTCTTTCTGCATGGCTTGTTCCCACCTTTCTTTAAGATAGTTACCCCAAAGTGCTTTGGTCTAGAGTCTGTCCTCCCTGTTATCTGTATACTGTAGCTCCTGATGCACTGTCCTCTTCCTCCTTTTCCTCCCACCCATCTTTGACTAACAGACTAGAGTGTGTCCTACTTTTTGTATTGATTTCCTCTACAAGATCATCTGCTCCACAAAGATGGGGACATCTGGCAGGCACCGGTCACTCCAAGAGGACTCGGCAATAATTACTAAAAAATGCTGAGCCTGCGAGATGACTCGGTGGGTAAAAGCATGTGCTGCGCAAGCATTGACAACCTGAGTGATGCCATCCCAGAACCATGGGAAACAAATAGATGGGTGAACAGCCCTGGTGTGAGAGCAGCTGGAGACGGGGGTGGCAGGAGATGCTCTTGGAGTACAAACCACAGCAGCAAGAAACAAGAGTCTCTGCCTTAAAACACGGTGGGAGATGAGAACCAGCTCCAGAAAAGTTGTCCTCTGTCCCCAGCGTGTGTGCTGTAGCACGTGTGTACACACAAAATAAAATTGTTTTTAAAATTCATTTTATAGCCAGGAGGTGGTGGCGCACACCTTTAATCCCAGCACTCAGGATCTAGAGGCAGAAGGATCTCTGAGTTTGAGGCCAGCCTGGTCTACAGAGCAAGTTCCAGGATAGCCAGGGCTACACAAAGAAACCTTGTTTCAAAAACCTCTCCCCCAAATTTTCATTTTACTGTGTTTTGCCTGTATGCATGTCTGTGTACTGTGTATGTACCTGGTGTCCATGGAGGCCAGAAGAGGGCATCAGATCCCCTGGGATTAGAGTTATAGATGGTTGTGAGCCATGTGAGTGCTGGTTATCAATTTGGGGTCCTCTGCAAGAATATGCACTCAACTGCTAAGTCACCTCTCCAGCTCACAACCACCTGAAGCCCCAGGGGATCTGACCTCTGACCTCCCCAGCCACTTGCATTCACAGCCATACACATATACATAATTTAAAATAAAATAAATTAATAAATATTGAAGTATCTTTTTAAAAATATAAGTATCATTAGAGAAAAAGAAAACAAAAAAGTATTAACATGTTTGTGGTACAAATGAAGCCCAGGCTCAAAGAAATTGGGCTTCCACATTTTTAATTTTTCCATTTGTTTGGGTCTTATATATGTAGCCCGGGTTAACCTTGAACTCCCAGAGATGCTCCTGCCTCAGCCTCTGTGCTGGATTGCAGGCACACAAACCATGTTTGGCTAGCTTCCGCTTTTGAAACTACCGTTGAGGGTTCAGTGAGCGCTGTGTTAGCAGAAAAGCATGGCGTGGCAGTGGTCTGCACACAGCCCCTTCCTGCGGTGAAAGACTGCCCTCAAAACCCTGAGAGGCGATTCTTCAATCTGTCTTGGCTTCTGTGTTCTCTGCTGTCTGAGGAGCGGCCAGCTTTGTGGGGGAGGGGTTACTGGCTGATGGTGTTCACAGCCACTGGCAGGCAATGTTCCAGGGTCTGCAGCTTATGCTGCCATTTGTCCCTCTTGGCTGCCACCAGCAGACTCCAAGAACTGTATCAGTGAAACTAGCAGTGGCTGTGTTCCGT
>PVIU01017559.1:0-41581 GCA_004026605.1 Ondatra zibethicus
TTTTTTATTATAGCTCATGATTATACAGATGGGAACACTAAAGTTTAAAATGGATCCCCTTACAGCATATACCCAAGAATAGCTTAGCTCAGAGACCAGAAGACCACACTGGCAGTAATTTCTAAGAGTAAATTGACAGTATTGATTTTATAATATTTTATGCCTTATGCTTATATTCTCAGAGTTTTGCCTGTAAAGTGATTCCAATGCTAAAGAAGAGTGTAATTGAAAACTTAAAATAATTTTGCCCTTCTCCAGGGAGAGAACAAATAATATATAATCATGATCGTTATACTACAATGAATAATAAATAAGGAATAGAAACAATTCTTTATACATTAAGAGTCACAAAATGGCCAGGTGGTGATGGCACATGCCTTTAATCCCAGCACTCAGGGGGCAGAGGCATGGCCTACAAAGTGAGTTCCAAAACAGGCTCCAAAACTACAGAGAAATTCTGTCTTCAAAAGAAAGAAAGAAAGAAAGAAAGAAAGAAAGAAAGAAAGAAAGAAAGAACAAAAGAAAGAAAGAAAACCCTAAACCAAACCAAAACAATACAAAAAAAGTCACAAAATGTGTTTGTTTTAAAGAGACCTTGAAACAATGTCTAAACTGGTTGGTCTGTGAGGTTCAGGTTCTTTTTGGCACTCTGTGTTCTCATGTTTGTAATAAATTGAATTTAGTCTATCAGTCCATTGTCTCAGCATTACTGTTTTCTGTTAGGTGCAGGCTCAATGCACAATTTAAAATAAAAGACACCATATTTGCAACCAGTCGCTGAAGTAAGTGAGCAGTGTGGGAGACACTCGCTTGACTCAGTGTATTACACAGAACAAGGCAAACTGTGGCTCTTCTCACAGTAAACCAGAGAGTGTCCTGCCGATATTCCCAGTGTCCAGTGCGAACGAGGTTGGACGTTGATCTTGAACCTGAACTTTTTTTATTGATTGGCTAATGCTTGGGAGCTGTATGCAGGATCTGTTCCATTTTTACTTATTTATTTGTGGTATGAGGGATTGAGCCCAGGGCCTTATGCATGATATACAAACACTATATCTCTAGTCCAGCCTGCTGCGTATTTCAAACGCCTGTATCTTCTATTCGATTTCAAAAGTGGGTTTGTATGTATTTTGCTGGGAAATTGTTATCTTAACATACTCAGAAACAGAGGCTGGGCTGACAGCTTCAGTTGGTAAAGTGCCTGCTGTATAAGCATGAGGACCAAAGTTTGGATTCCCAGTACTCTGGGAAAGATGTGGGAAAGTGGTAGGGACTGATGGATTCCTGAGTGTTGATTGGTCACTCAATCTAGCTCATCAGTGAGGTCCGGCTTCAATGAGAAACACTGTTTAAACAAACAAACATTAAACTAAAGCCCTAACCAATTAGCTTTACTAAGCTAGTTGTTTTTCTAGGTCTAACCCTGTCGTGGAGTTTTTGGTTTCAGTGGTGGACAGGTGCATAAAATAATGAAAATGTAGAGTTTAACATGAACTTCTGCAGCTTCAGAATTGTTATTCAAATTATAGAAGTTCATTGAGATGTATAGATTTTAGGTCTGTGAATTTTTATTGTACTTTTATCATTTAAAACCATTTTTATGTGTAAATTTATTTTGGTCAAATTCTTCCCTTCCCACAGTTCTTCAGAGCCCCCCCCTTCTCCCTACCCACCCAACCTGAAGTTCTTTCTCAACAAACAAAAACCCAATACAGTAAGAAATCCCCCAAACCAATAAAATAACATTCCAAAATAAAACAAACACAAAACCAAACACCAAACTATAACCATGTGCATACACACACACACACACACACACACACACAACCTGTGGAGTCCATTATATGACAGCCAATCACTCCTGAATATGATGCCTGCCCTGGAGTGCTACAATTTTTTTTTTACAATAAAGTTTATTTTTAAAAAGGTGGAGGGAAGTAGAGGAAGACACCTGATACCTCTTACTTCCTCATGCACATGAACTCTCTCCTCTCTCTCTCTTACATACACACGCACATACACACACACAATACTTTGAGACCATTAGATTGAAATACTTGCATACATAATTTCATGGAATTTTCACTGAAAAGAAAATTGTACTAATATCAAATGGATCAAAATAATAAAAAGCTTTTTGTGGCATAGGTCAAAACTTGTACCAGCAATGACCTCTCTTGACAGGATGCATGTACAAACAGCATATCAATTCTTATGGCTTGATGCCTAGGAACCTTGAAGGAAAGCAAACACGATGTGAAGTGACAATGGATAGTAAAGAATTAAGGTGGTTTCATTTGTTGGTTTCAGTGATGGGTTATTCAGTTGAGTTGAGGGGAAAGGAGACTTTACTGTTCACATAACAGTAAGGCATTATTCTGGGGATTCTGATTCCATATAAACCCTCACTAGTAAGGAACTGTTACCCATCCTGTCTAGACAAAACAGTGTGGTTAGCTACTGCTGTATGCGTTTTTTTAGTTTCCTTTTTGTTGGGGACTAGATAGCTGTGACATGCAGGTCAGAGTGCACCCGGGCAGCTTTCTCCGTGGACTTCCCCTGTCGGTCACCTTATCTAAGAATGGAGGTCCTTTGGCCATCAGGCATGCCCCATAAACTGACCAAGAGCAATGCCACCTACTGTTCCTTTTAAACGTGCTTTAACTGGATAGAGCATTGAGCTCGGCTTCTTCCTCTCAGCTGTTTCCCTTAGTTCAAAAAGGTTAGAAAAATTAAAAGAGAAACTGGATTGATTTTTAAAAATACCTTTTAAAACTATACTGTGACAGAGTCCGTTTTTGGTTTTCGGTTTTAATCACTTTTCGGATTCTTCACCGGCCACTCCCATGTCAGGCTATTTTCTAAGTATTGTCTGTGCATATCTTTTCTTCAGATCAAGTAGGGGGTGCATAATGGTTGCATTGTTATTCATGATGCATTTCAAAACCCCCTTCACAGAACACAGAATTATTCAAACGGCTTTCTCTGGACACCCTACCTTTCTTGCCTCACGGACTCTTTAATGTCAGTAAGTGACATTTCTTGAAAGCCCACTTTGTACTGGGCGTAGAGCAGAGTGGCCTTTGGAAAACTTCAGGAGTTGTTAGCCTCTCTTTTAAGGAATGCTGTCCTTGATATGCCACAAGCCCAGAGGCAGCAGTCTGGAATGAAATAATAGCTGGAAGAATTGTACAAGGAAACCGCCTAATTGATGTTTGTGGGCCCGTGAATAGCTTGGTGATACTCACTTTGGTTAATGGGTTTTAAGCACAAACAGAAGTTATTTGTACTGACCTCAATTAGAGAAGCAGAGCCACCCACTGATACAGGGAATCAGTGGAAATCCATATGTTATGCACTTTTCCTTATCGATCAATTACATAACAGATGCAGCTGACAAAAATCGTTAGGTTTCATTTTTAGCCAAAGAAATTCTATCAAATGGGCTGAGGCATAGAAGGAAACAGCATGCTAACTGGGCCCCTGCACAGATTATTTCCCTAGTTCAGTGGTTCATAAAGTTGGATTAACTTGTCCTTGGTTTCATGTGATAGTGTTCGGGAGAATTTGTGTGCAGTGGAATAACAAAATATTAGTTTAATCAGATGAATACATTTGAGGAAAGCAGCTTCAAATTATACTAAAAAATGGTAAGGGGAAGATTGTAATCTAAGCAGATTTTTAAAAAGATTTATATATTTTAAAGAAAGATTTATGTACTTCGTGTATGAGTGTTTTGCCTGCATGTGTGTATGTGTGTGTAATATATGCATATTCTCTTACAGAGCAGAATTTGATTTTAACTGCTTAGCCATCTCTCCAGCACCAAGAAAGAAAAATTAATTCCATAATTCTTAGTGAAGCTTTCTTTCTACTTTGCTCCTTAACAGACTTGTGGTTATATATATATATATATAAATGTGATAGTACTCACACTTTGTGGACAAGTTAATCAAAATATTTGAGGGGCACCAAGGCTCCACTTAGCCTTCACAGGTTTTGGAGGCCTGCCTTACTGTGTCCTGTAATGTCTTGTCATTAGTCTGGAGGAGGAAGTCTACGTTCAGGCCAATGTAACAATTATTTTATAGTGGTGGACTCCGAGAGTCATAGCAAAACTGTCAATCTGGTTAATGTTCAAGTAAGACAGGGGAAGAGGGCTCTCTCCTTGCGAGCATCCTCCTGTGGATCCATAAAGAGTCCATTCTATTCCACTACAGTCCTATCATAGCCTTTGGTTCTCCAGGGAAAGTTGAGTAAATAAAGACAGCTCATAGAAATGGCACCTGAAGCAACACAATAAGTAATTAATTCTATGTCCCCAGCCACGAGATAGTCTGAACAGAAGATGTTTGGCTTTAGCTACCACTCTGGTGGTTAACTGTGTGGTAAGTAGTGGTTCAGTGTTAACAGGTTTTGTGTCCTAGAAGACAAAAGCCTTGGGACCATGAAGGAACTTAGCAATTGAGTCAGATTCCTGTACTTCCCACAGCAGATAATGTTTTACAGATCTGGTTGGATCTAGTTGGAGCCCTGTGCTTTCCACAGCAGAACACTGAAGCGCAGATTTGATAATGTTTTACAAATTCCCAGGTCAGGTAGTGGTTGAACCAGGACTTCAATGAGTAATGCCTGCCAAGAGCTTTTCAAAACTCCCTGCAGAAGTCTTTAAGTCAAATGACGCAATTGAGACAGTGATTTCTTCGCCAACATGTGGCTTTCCTGATGATTCTGTAACTGTGACCCCCCTCATTGAAAAAGGTGAAATTGAAAACAGCAATGGCTGTTTTTTCAGATTTGCTGTTTTAGGGACTTGAGCAAGGACTTTTACTGTGAAGAAGCCAGCCTTTGTTCTTGGTTCATCACTGTGTTCTTGTAATGAATCAAAAGACCAATACAGATGAAATAATGACAGCAAAGTGCCCGGGAACTTGAGAGGATACTGCTAATGTCACATCGTGAGGGACTTGAATTTCACTTTCAAAATCATGTATTGAGCTCATGTAACCGTCTCCAAGCGTGGTCAAACATTCAAATATTTGCTTTCGGAGTAATTCGCCCTAATGACTTGGAAGCATTTTTAAGGAACAGTGGTGGCATTGTTCCGCCCCGGCAGCAAGGACATCTTTTGTCAGATGTCCTGAGAGATGAAAACAGTCCACCAGGATGGTTTGAAGACGTGGTGCTACGTTATTAACCTTGTCTTCAACTTGACAAAGTGTTGGGTGTGTAGATTATTGTATCACCGACACCTTGGAGACACGCCCGCCTGGCTCTTAGCTGCTGGCTACCAAGCAATAGAAGGAGAGCTACTTGAACTTTTCTGCAGACCACTCACAGTTCTGTTGTCATTTAGAAAGTACTAGAAGTTTTGGAAAAGTCTTAAGTGATTTCGAATAGGAAGTTGCTTGTTGGCAATTCCATTTTCACAGGTATTGAGAACTTCTGGGCTGATCATTTAAACTTGATCAGTAGAAACTAGAGAATTTCAGCCATGACAGAAACTTATGAACCTCTCCTCTGCCTGTTATTCAGCAGTGGGATTTGGGGACTGGCATATGTTGTCTTTTGGGAGACCCTAGTGATAGGAATAGAGATACTCAAGAAGCAGAACGTTTCTCTGTTGAAGAAAGAATAAAAATGTCTCTGTGGGAAAGGATCTGAGAGTTGACACTTGCTTCAACTGCCTGTTGAAGTCCACCTTCCTGTTAAAAGACTCAACAATGCACTGCAATTTCTCTTCTAGTAAAATTCACCCCATACAGTGTTAATAGTTTTCAAATACTAAAAGGGGCATTTATTGTTAAGTCAGGAAGCCAACTGAAAATTTTGTCACGCTTAAAATCATTCTGTCTGCTACTGTTGATGTGCAGAGAAAAGAAACTGAGGTCAGTATCACTAAGTGAAAAATAGGTACGATGAGGCTGCAGTGTTTTTTTTTCTTTGCTTCATGTTAATGTGTTTCGTTAATGTGTTAATGTGTTTTGCTAGGTCAGAAGAGGTCAGCGAGTGAGAGAGAACAGGCTTGTAGGGCAAGGAGTTAAATCTGGTAGGGTTCCAACCTTATTCCAGAAGACGTTAGACCAAATGGTGAGCCAACAGGTGCAAAGGTGTGGTGTGGAACTTCAGGCAAGCGTGAATTGTAAGCCGAGGAGGAAGGCAGGGGTAGTGAACAGGGGCTGGAGGAGGAGAAGCAGCAAAAGCAAGGCACCAGGTGGATCGGGTAACACCGATGAGACAGAGAAATGCCAGGGAACAACTCATGCCTGTTGTTGGGTGACATGAAGGGTCACTCAGCAACTCAGGTGTTCCTCTCTGGAGTGGCTAACTGTCCCATTTACTTATAGAAGTATACATCCAGATCTCAGCTCCAGAATGACATTGGGAACCTAGAGATGGTTTGTAGAATTTCCTTCCAACCCTGTAAGCTGCATAATCCTATGTTAAGCATTAGGTCAAATGTTGAAATTTTATATTTTGAAAATGTTAATTGTAAAGTGTGGGGGAGTGCATCTCTTTTAGGAGCCAGAAAAATCTTGGCTTATATTCTGAATAGCTCATACATATGTAAGAAGTAGCCCTTGGAAGTCTTCGTGGGCTGACTGTAGATCCTCCCCAGGCTCTGAGAACCTGAGAGAAAAAGAAAAATGAAAGATACATCTTTGGAGAAGAGATTTTAAACACATAATTAAACATCATAGCTTGCTTGATTCCTGCAGCCCATGCCTCAAGTGTATGGAACATTTGGTGAGAAATTGCAGTGTTGTGATGAGTCAGGCATTTCAACTGTATGAAATTATCCAAGCAACACGAAAGCCTTTGTCTGCCACAGTTCGGCCCCTAGTCTAACCTTGTTGCTGAAACTGAGGTACTGTCTTCAGGTATGCGTTCTCATGATGCTATAGCACTGACAGTGTTCAGACTCCACTCCCCTTTAATGTAGTGGAGAATGTGACGCACAGATTGTTAGAGTACTTTGACATCAGCCAATAGTTAAAAAAATAAAGGTCTGGTTTTAAAAGATACCTTCTCTTATAGTTGAAAAGTTAAGAAATTTTATTGACTAGTGATACCTCTAATTAATTGGAGTAGAGGGATAAGATCTTTATAATATGCAATATAATTTATCCCCATGGCTCTGGAATGAGGTAGCTTGAGGTCCTATGCAAAACAATAATCTCCAGTTGTGATAACTTGCAGTTATTTGAAGATGGTTTTTACCCACACATGTGCACAGTCCTACCCGGTGACAGATAAGAAAGGGGTGGACTAATTCCAATCATTATATATGGGAATCCTAATGGAGTCAGTGGTATCCACTCCACGTTAATCAATAACAACTCCTCAAATTCTATCCCAGTGGTCCTCCTAAATCCTCATGTATTCACAGTATTTCTCTTAGTGAGAAACAAAATAAATTTTTTAAAAACCTATAATACGATTTCTAAGATTGTGCCATGTTGAATATTCTCTTATGCAGTTTGTGAAGATATTTTCAAATATTAAAAATGAACGAGAATTATAAGTGAATCAAAGCATTGGCTCTTATGCAGACACTAGAGGGTAATGACAAGTTGTGCGTAATTTATAAAAATTAAAACTTCCACACAAGGTTCAAATGAACCATTTTGACCGATCTGTTTCCATGACTAATTTGAAGGGGGCGCAAATTCTTTTCTGTGATTGGCGAGGTAAGGTAGGGGCTCTCAGCCACTCTGGATGCCACGTGGTTTGAGCCATTACAAAATAATAGTTGTCTGTTATGTCAGTGGAGCAAAATCATTAAGAGAGTTTGTATTTTGTGTGAGTACAAGAACGCAGACGGGGGGAAAAATCAAAGGATTACCAGGAATTTATTGAGGAATGCAAAACTTCTCATATGGAGAGACGCTTTACACAGCAGGGACTTCAGCCCATGTGTGAGGCAGGCTGCTTGCATGGTGAAAAACAAAACAATGCCGCCCCCTCCCCTGCTCTCAGTCGGCTCCCCCCCCTCACTCCATTGACATGCATAGCTGGCCTGGTAGGTGTAAAAATAGACTGGCAGTCCCTGAACTGGAAATGGTCACTGAATGCGGGCTACAGTTGCTGGGGTTTTGAGTTCTCTCTGACACCAGCAAATCGAGCAGCAGATGGGGAGAAGTGGCGAGGGATATGTCGGAGAGCTGAGCAGTGGAGTCATCAAGAATGGATTTTTCCTGCTAGTGCGTACCCGGGAGCCCAGGCCAGTGCACACCGGGCCAGGGCAGGCCCACAGATCACCAAAGTAGAGCTGAGATGGGCAACGCTGCTCTCTGCTCGTCTTGTCATGCAAACAAGAGCGTTAGCGCACAGGGCAACATGCTGGAACTGGATCCAACTCCAGACTACTATGACTGTAACAGTGAGGAAGCCAAAGAACCTGTGTCACGGGTAAGTGCTAGGCCACGAAAGATGGGAGGATGTCGGTTTAAAAATCAACTGTGGTGCTCATTGGTCTAATCTCTCAACTTCCTGGAAGGAAGCTGACGTGAAATCAAAGTGATTTCACCACCTGACTGTCTGGGACTCAGGGGCCTGGTCTGTATGCCATAGTAGGCCATGCCTTTATCTCTTCTTCCTTCTCTGTAGTTACAAACTGACACGTGAAGAGGAACATTGCATTGTCTCTATAGCTTGGAGTTTCTCCGCAAGGCTGAACATGTGTGTGTGTGTGTGTGTGTGTGTGTGTGTGTAAGAGTGTAAGTGTGTGTTTGTGTGTGTGTTTGCACACACACCATTATAGAGTGAGTTTCAGTAGTATAGTAAAGACTCACGTTCAGGCTGCCAAATTCTTTTTTCCTATTTATCTATTCTTGTACACTTCATTCTTTCATTAGGCCAGAGGACATTTTGCAAACCTGTGCTAACTTAGAATCCCCGTTCTAGCTATTGTTCAAGTCATTAGTGAGTAACTTCCATGAGGCCTTTAGATAAATGTGGAGATGAAAAATTAGTTGGCCTTCAGATTTTAATAATTCTCTAACATGGTATGCAAAGACGTAATCTGACTTCAAGGTGGGCCTGAGTTGTTATGTATGCTGGAAGAGTCACAAGTTGACTAGAATGTCAGAGTGCTGGCACAAGGGTTTCCAGGAGTGATCACCGGCTGTGAATTGTGCCTGGCTCCTTGGCTTTTACTCTGACCTGGATCTTGGAAACTGTCAGATTGTATTGAAAATGAAACCCTGACTTAGAACTTGTCACTGAGAACAGTTCGCAGAGCAGTGCTGTAGCTGGCATAGGAGAACAGAAAGCTCTGGAGTGAGGGAGTCACCCAGACAGGAGGAAGTGCAAGGTTTGGGAAGCAAAAGCCTTCTACAGGGACAAGAATGGCCCTAGGTTGCTCGGTGAGGGGGAGCTAAGAGCAGGGAGTTGCTTCTTGTGGGTCAGAGTTGAAATTAATCACATCCAGGTGAAGATCCTTGAGGATCCCACAGTGATTTCTTCTAATGCTTCAGAGCTAAGGGGCAAAACAGGTGGGTGAGAAGTAGCCACACGCTTGCCTGTTCCAGAATAAAAGATATATCCTGTAAGAATTAGTTACCTTACTTAAAAACTGTATGTTCATGAGCTTTTAAAAATAGTTTAGAATTCAGGAAATTCAAAATACTGGTTAATAATTACATTGATGTCTTTAAGTTATATATGTATATGCCATTTATCTTTTAAGTATAAGGGCTGGAGAATTAAAATGCAAGAGTGAAACAAAGGTACCCCTTTAAATGTAGAGGATGGAGAAGGGATAACTTCCTGAGTTTCTATGGAGTTGATATAATTTTTTAGGTAAAGAGGAAGGGACAAGGTAATCTTGAAACTCCAGGGCTAGAATGAGAAATTCATCCAGAGCTTCAGGGTTTGAAATTTCATTAAAATGATATTTCAGAGTGTTGCGCTTTTTTTTCTGGTACACACCTGTAATCCCCATACTCAGGAGATTGTTGCAGGCTGACCTCACTCCCCAAATATTGGTGATAGTGAAAAAGAATACATTCTTCTTCAGTACTATTATTATGCATTTACATTTGAGATTTCCTAGAAAAGTGCTAAGAAAGAGGAAGCCAGTCAGAGCAGTGTCCCTCCAGATCTACTGAGAACATAGCTGCCTTCCTAATGAAAATGTCACCCCTCCTTAGCTTATGGCAGGGATTTTCTTTGAATTGTGTTGCTGCTTACATTGCGTTAGTCTACAAAGGGCTCAAAGATCTGCCATTCTCACCACCGTCTTCTCAGCTCCTGAAAAGAAGAAACATTCAGGGCAGGAGAGAGTGGAGATGAAAGCAACTACTGTAGGTTTTATATAGAGGAGGTCCTGGAGGGGTTTTCAGTCTTCACATCGTGTTTGTGTCATGTTAATTTCATGTTTAGTACAGAAGGGGAAATGTATCACTTCTCAGATTCATCTCTAGTGCCACTTTTTAGGCGGCCTGGCATCTTTTAATTTCAATTGTGAGAGATATAGCAAGTCCGCTCCCCAGGATGTTTCTGCCTGAGACATTGCCTGAAGGCCTTGCAGCATCCATGTAGGCTTCATGGGATGTTGACATGATCTGCTAAGGCTCCATCGAGAACACTGTCAGAGAACACCATCTTTGCTTTGCCCTATATTCTCATTGCCCTCACTTAGGAATTTACATATTGGTTTACATATACTCTATTGTTTTGCATTATGATCACTTTTTTTGTACTTCATTACATCAAATTGATTTTTAAATTCATTCTAAGAGGAAACCATAAATGTGGCACTTTATCACGAATGTTGTTTAGATTACCCAACTCGGTTGAGTTTGGAATCATCTTCACTTTAATGTGTTCCTTCTCAGAGGTTTCCATTTCCTTGCTTCATTTATTTTCATACTTTGCCCCAATTATAGTAGAAACATTTCAGCTTTCTATTTTGCACTTTGTATCATTCTGTAGTCTGCTTATGACTTTGTACTGTGAGTAGTGAGCCCCGTGATATTATAAAAACAAGCCAACACTCTTCTATTAAGTTGATGCAAAAAGCAAGTCAACAGCAGCTCTTTACTGAGCGAGACATAGTTATTATAGGGCAGGACGTGTCACTACAAGATGAAATCCTGCAGTATGGGGAGCAAATTCTACCAATGCAAGGAGACACAAGCATGCTGCCTCACTGAGAGTGAAATGACCCAGTGTGTTGGGGGGTGGGGGCGCAGGAGAGAGAGAGAAAGAGAGAGAATATTGTGAATCCTATTAGTATGTCAAGAGGGTTAAACTTTTCAGGGTTCTTTTTTATACAAAAGGAATAAAATAGGCAAGTTGAGATTATATAAAAGACAAGAAAAATTATTCATGTAGTTAGATAGTAACTAATAAGAGCTCAGGATATAGTAAAAAACCATCCCATTAAAGTATTTCAAAGAATAATAAATGATACGGAGCATGGTCATGTACCTTTGGGATACATTATTTAATGATAGAGATCAGAAGTTGTCTAATTTTAGAAGTAGGACTTAGACACATAAAATCAGAGTGTAAGACAAAATTAAGTGGTGTCATGAGGGATGAAGTAGATCCTTGTAGGATGCTGATGAAGAGAAGGACCGCTGTAGGCCTTTGTGTCCTGGAATGATTCATTGCCAGGGGCATTCAGCAGATCTGTAGCAGAAGAACTTCCATGCAAACTAGCTCATTAGAGCTGCTGTTATGAGCCTATCAACCTAGACCTTCTACTGATGCCAACCAGACCCTTGTCCCCAGGATCGAAAGCCCTGCCCAGCCTTCCTACACCCTTCAAATACAAAAGCAAGATGATACCTGGATTTCTAGGGCCATCAGCCTCAGTGATGAAGTCAGTATCCACTCTGATTGGCAGGTGCCTAGGTGGAATTAGCTCTTAATATGCAGAATGTCACTCTTGATAATGGAGAAGGGGGAACTTGATGTAGATCTTGGAAGCTGTTGAAAGTAGTGTTTGGATTGCTGTGTGAAGAAATCATACTTATGCTTTCAGTAAGCATGAATGAGCCAGGCACTGGTCTGAAGGAATGTCCTAAGATGGACAAAGTAGAAGTTCCATTAGAAGATTCGAAGGTGTTATAGAGCTTCTGAGTTGGCAACTCAGTTTCCATAAGAGCTATAAATATATGAAATTTACTTAGCTTGTGTAAAGACTATCCAGTTAATCTTGGAGTCAGTGGTGTGATACATTAGAGTGATCTAGAAATACCATGTACCTCTTTGTAGCTATAACACCTGCTGGTCAGGCACAGAAACAAGGAAATTTGGGTAAAAAGCATAGGATTTTAGTATTATTATTATTATTATTTATTGCATTACTATTGTATTATTGTTATTGTAATATAAAGCAAGATTTAAAACATGGACTATGTACTAGAGGGAGACCACAGACCAAAGGCATTTCTGGAGAACTGGTTAGACTGTGTTCATATCTCATGAACTAGCTTCTCTTTGACATACCCAACAAAGTGCCTACCCCCTACCTGGCTGTGCTGAGTGGCCTTTTTTGGAAAAGGTGAATGAATTAACTTGAAAGTCACCCAAAGAGGTAGATCTCATTGTGGACATTTTCTAGATGCAGGTAACATGTCCTCAAGTCTGGCCGAGATGGTAAAGGGGTAGAGTTACAATAAAAACAAAAATGTAAAGGACTAAGAAGTTTCTGCTATCAATTTAAGTTCAAAAAGTGAAGGAACCTTCCTGTAATTTACATATTGTCCTGTAAGATAATAAATAGATCTGGTCTTGGGCAGTTATTTACCTAGGTAACAAACTGTATGCAAAGATCAATAGTTGCATTTTCAAGACATGTGTTTAAAGATGTATTATTACAAGAGGAATAATTTAATGCAAACAGTAATATCTAACTCAGTATCTGGCACATCCCTCTATATCTTTCTTACAATGAGTACGCCCAAACCAAACATTTGTGTTTATTTGAGCTATGTGTTGATTTTTCAAGCACCATTTCTTCTGCTGAATTTCCTAAGATGAACTCCACTCCACCCACAGTGTCTCTTCAAGGTCACCCGCCTGGGATGGAGCTGAGAATTCACAGGAGAGAAAGTGCTCCTATTTTTTGAGCATTTGCTTCCTTCCCAAGCAGACATCTGCTGCGGCTCTTACTCATTTCCAGTTCCTGATTTAATTCCTTAGTTAAATTCATTATGCCACAGGAAACATCCACCTGTTTTGTGATTCCTTTATTTTTACCTAAGGGTGCCTTTGAAATTTATGCCATTTTATATCACATTTCATTATAAAAATCTTAGCGGTTTGACTTTCCAATGCCTATATTCACATCATATTCGTGTGGGCTTATGTAAGCACAGGAAAGTCTTTTTGCACCTTTCTGTAATATTCCCATATAAGAGCTCGAACATCACCACGTCTGCAATGATGTTCCCGAGTAAGTCAATTATGTATGAAAGCTATGTGAAAGCTGAGTATTTAGTATTAGACATTATTCACTGAAACTGGTTTTTGAGTAATTATGTGTGCTGCTGACATATAATTTATTTAAAATCTTTATTTTCTTTTTTTCTCCACTCTACCTACCTGACATTAACAAGTTACAAAAGGAGGATTGTAAACAATCTTAGATTTTTTTTTTTTTTGCCTGACAGTATAGGAGTCTCCACAGTCTAACAGTTGTTCTTCTTAAATAAACACACAGTGCACTAAACTTGAATGTTAAGATTGGTAAATGATCTAATGAAGAAGTGTCACTTTATCATGGAAAAATACAAGAAATTAGAATTCTACCATGATGGGAAAAATGTATTATTATTTCTTGTAATCTGCTATTTCAGTACCTTGGCTTTCTAGATTGTTGGCCACCTATAAGAAAGGAGGAAGCATCCACTGAGACTCCTGGCAGGGCAGTGATGGCCAGGAGAATTTGTGAAACATTTTTGAAGTCCCGGTTGTTACGTATGGTCCCCGAGTTATAAAGGAAAAGGCGTGTGTGCTCATTACTTTTTTACCATTGAGATAAAAATCCCATGACCAAGGCAAACCTAAGGAGAAAGGGTTTATTTAGCTTTCCAGTTGCAAAGGAAGAAGGTGCCACCATGGCAGCAAGTGCCAGGCACTGGATATTGAGAACTCACATCTTGAATTGCATGCACAAAGTAGAAGTGTGTCAACTCTCCAAACTCTCAAAGCCCACACGTGAATGCTTCCTCCAGCAAGGCCACATCCACTAAACTATCCCAACAGTACCACTAGCTGGGGATCAAGTGTTCAAGTACATGAGCCTATGGGGTGCATTCTCATTCAAACCTCCATAGCCTGAGTATGTAAAAGGTGATCAACAATTTTCTATTAATAATGTAAATATTTTATAGATTTGTCCAGACAAGTATTCTGATTATTTCTATTAAAAATGACCTATGGTGATGAGAGATATCCTTCTGTATTTGTGTTGCTTTTATTGGTTGGTGAATAAAGCTGTTTAGGCTAATGGCCTGGCAGAGTAAAGCCAGGTGGTAAATCAGAACAGAGAGAGAGAGAGAAAAGAGAGAGAGAGAGAGAGAGAGAGAGAGAGAGAGAGAGAGAGAGAGAGAGAGAGGGAGAAGGTGGAGTCAGGGAGATGCCATGTAGCTGTAGCTGCGGTGAAGAAGGACACCAGAACCTTATCAGTAAGCCACAGCCTCGTGGCAATACTCAGATTAATAGAAATAGGTTAATTTAAGATGTAAGAGCTAGTTAGGAATATGCCTAAGCTAATGGCTAAACAGTGTTGTAATTAATATAGTTTCTGTGTAATTATTCAGGCCTTGGCAGCTGGGAAATGAACGAGCAGTCATCGTTTCATTATGGGGGTTCAGTGTAGTAGTGCACACATTTAATCCCAGCTGTTGAGAGGCCAAGGCAGGCTGATCGCTGTGAGACAGAGGCCAGCAGGGTTTACAGAGTGAGTTCCAGGACAGCTAGGGTTACATAGTGAGACCCTACCAAAGAAAACAAAACAGAACAAAACAAAATGGCACATGGAATTTAACTTCTTGTGCTTCATTACAGGATGATTTTTGATGGCTGATGATGGCTTAGTTGATAAAGCCTATTTGGCTTTAATAAGTACACAGCATGAAAGGTCTAATTAGTCTGTGAAAGGTAGCTGTTCTCAAAGTGTATTCTATGAATAGCATATCTGAAAATCACCTGTGGTGTTTTAGCCTGGCAGAACCTTTGGAGACCTCCTCAACATGAATCTCAGGTGGTAGCCAGGAATGTATGTTTAACCCGATGAAGCACAATCTCTAAGAAGCTCATAAGTGAACTCACAAGTGAATTCTGGCAGGATAACTACTACGTGGTGTTGAAAGTGGGGTGGGTTGATTTTCCCAAAGAGACAGACTGGGTGTGTACTGTCGGCACACAAGGACACAAGAATGTTAATGGGCCTTTCTTGTCGAACTTGTTGGCAACACTCTATTGGTAATTAAAGGAGCCAAGGCCACACAGGGCATGCAGGAACAGAGGATGCTCCGCCACTGCACCCCTGTGGGTTTGTGCATCCCCTTAACGGCCAGAAAGGTTCTGTGCTGTGCCACAGTGGAGTTTGAAACCAAGGCACTTAGAAGACATTTAAATCCCACTCTCCAAAGCAACTCATTTCATGCACACCTACAGAGAGAGAAGTCCCTTTATTTGTCCTTTGACCTCGCCAGCTCTCACCAGAAGTACAGGCACAGAGGCACCAAAGAGGTTATGAAACGTGTTCCCAAACTTTCAAAATTAGAATTTGACTCCACTGTCGAGCACTTTGAATAACAAGATTGTTCAGAATTGCCCATTATTCTCTCTGAAGTCTAGTCCGTTATCCTGGCTACATCCCATACTTCTTCTCAAAAAGTCACGCAGCACATGAGAGATGATTAACAAATATCTCTGGCCTCATTAGAAGTTCTTAGCACGTCAACTGTTAAAAGCAAAACCACAGATGTAGTAGAGTTAGCAGTTTGTTCCAGCAAAAGGCAGCTGATGAATCAACCCTGAGCCAGGACTAGAAGGAAGACCAGGCAGGCAGAAAGTATGGACAGAAAAAGGAGGTCATGTATGGAAATGCCTACAGCTCTGCTTTGGTCTTCTTTGAGTCTGATGGGAGGAGCTAGTGATCTGAGACAGTAAAGCTCAGCTGCCGTTTGGTGTGGACTTACTGTTAGCTACACTTTTATCAGGGGGGTTACAATAGGTCCCAGTTTGCTAGAGAGGGACTCATGGTAGAGAGTACTCAGACAACTTCTGGGCAAAATGTACTTTATTTAATATAAATAATATGAAACAGAAAGTATTCAGTATTCCATATATATGTACATATATCTCTGAGAAAATAGATATTTTTATACAACATATTCTGAAAAGGCTTTTCTCTCTACCAACTCCTCCCAGTTCCTCCCCACCTTCCCTCCCATCCAAATCTATACTCTTTCTTCCTTCTATAATTAGAAAATTAATGGGAACCTAAAAAATAATAATAAAGTAAAAACATCAACAAACCTGTATATGATCAAGCAAACAACAAATTGAAAAAAAGAACCAAAAGTATAGGAAACACATACAGACACAGAGACACACAGAAATGCCATAAAAAGACACAATTGGAAAACCATAATATATAAACAGGAGATCTATAAGGATAAAAAAAAAACCCATACAAAGCATTCTGAGACAAAAAAACTTCTACAACTACCATTTAATCTGCTTTGTGTTGGCTATCTACTGCTAGGCAGCTGTGAGTTCCTGTATTTATTCCTATCTACTGCAAGAGGAAGCTTCTCTGATGGTGTCAAGCTGAGTGAGAACACCGATCCGTGAATATAGCAGAGTGTTACTAGGAGTCATTTCATTGCTATGTTCCTATTAGCAGAGCAGGAGTGTTTGATTTCCCGCCAGGTCTGTGTAACCTATCTAGTTCAGTCTTGGCCCACTCTAGCAGTGTTGGGTATGGGTTCCATCTCATGGAGAGGGCCTGAAATCCAATCAGATAGTAGTTGGTTATTCCCACAACTTTTGTGCCACTGTTACACAAATGTACCTTGCATGCAGGTCACCATTGCACATGAGGATCAATAGCTGTGTTGGTGTTTATCTTTTTCTCCTGGTAGTGTGCAGAAGACTAGTCAGTAAGGGTGAAGGTTCTATGTAGTCATCAGCTCAACTTCTCTGTGTTCAATGAATTATGCAGGTGTTGTCTTCAGCAGTAGAGTCTTGCCATCAGTTTGTGGAGCACAACCAAGACCTTTGTAAATAGCTCGGATGGTTTGTGAGTTTCTAGGCTCCTTTGGCCAACTTGATGAGGTATAGTCCATTCCTGGCACTGAAGGTTTCATTTGGTGGCAAGAGATGTTCAGTTGGGGCACCATCTCTTCTATTAATTGGCAATTCTATTTCGATCACCTTCATTTATGTATATATTTTATTATTATGTTTTTTGAGGCAGGGTTTCTCTATATAACCATCCTGGCTATTCTATAATTGCTTTGTAGACCAGTCTAGTTTTGAACTCACTGAGATCCACCTGCCTCTGCCTCCCAAGTGCTGGGATTGAAGGGTGCACCATCACCGCCCAGTCATATATGTCTATATTTTAAGAAGCTTCTACTTTAGTAGGTCTCCAGATGAGCCTCTCAAATTTTCTTTAGTTTTAGCTGTCTCTTCACATATTTCCTCCCTTACCCGCTCTTCCCATTCCCTTTTCTATTTGATTCCCCATTCCATATTTTTAAAAATTGTCTGTATAATTTATTTTAATTGCCTGTAAGATTAAATCCTGAGTCAATGCACTACAAGATAATAAATATCGAATTCCATTAAGTCTCACTCCTTCTCTCTGTTTTTCCTTTCCTTACTGCCTCCTTTCCTCCTTTTATTTCTTCCTTTCTTCCTCCCTTTCTCCCTCCCTCTCTCTTTCCCTCCTTCCCTCTCTCCCTCCCTCTCTTCTCTTCCTTCCTCCCCTTTGTTCAGACATACGTTAAAGAACTAATCTTGGCTTTGGTGATGCTTAAGGAATGACACAGCAATCCAGATGTGCGTGCCAATCGCTGTTCTCATTTTTGCATATTATTCATTCAATTCCAGCTGTGTGCCAGAACCCAGCCATGAGCATTGCCCAGCCAAGTTGTTAGTGTGCTCACCTATTTTGTGTCTAAGAACTTGATCTGTTATCGAGACTGTATCTGTTCTCCACAGGATCACAAGGTGACCTAGAGGTGGAAAATGAGAAAAGAACAGTAAAAAGAAAAGCATTATAAAAACATGAGTTGTGGGAATGTGTGTAGGACACCATATTAATCACTGATTATTGATTCTTGGTTATCCCTGGATTCTGTTCTGGTACACTGTATAGAATTAAACAAGTATAAATTTTCATAACTCCTCACAAAAGCTTTGTGAGTCTTGTTCTAAACCATAGTTTCCTGGTTTTCTACTACACTAGAACTACATTCTCAAGGATTGACATATACTAGCTACGTTAATTCTCACAGTCTCCCCACCCCCCACCCCCCGCGCCCATTTTATCACAAACCAAGTGAGGATTACTGGAACTTGGTGACTTGCTTAAGGTCACACAGTTCATGGAAAGCGACAGAACCAGGTTTAGGAAAACAGTTCTCAGCATGTCCTATTGCTGTGCTGGCCCTCTAAGCAAAGAGCAATGTAAGAAGGAACGTGAGAGAAAGCAGACGGCATGTTGTAAGCTTGTGGGCACTGGAAAGTTCTACCCATTTGAGAAATTGCATGTCTGTTACTCACCCCTCTCCACACACATATAATTAGCAGTTAATCAAATAAAAGTGAGGAAAAATTAATCTAGAGGAAAGTAGAGAAATGTATAACTGATTTCAGGCCTGGAAAATATAAAAGTAATAACAACCAAACTCCCGTAGAAGTTTACATTTTGTACTTTATATAACAAATAGGTTAATTTTGTTGGTTATAAAAGAACAACAGAATTTTACAATGTCTCTGTAAATATTTTCAAAACAAAAGGTATTTAAACTCTAAGGAAACACAGACAAAATCAAAGAAGCTAGATGTAGTTGACAGTAAATTTATGACTAAGTTTTCAAATGTTCCAAAAATGAGAAGGCCAAGTCAAGATCACAAGACTGTAATGTCAGTGGGGCAAGGCAATGTGAGTTTGTGCTGAGGTTGCCTTTCTTAGGACAGGCTCAAGGCCGGTCAGAAATGTGCACGTCCCTAGCCCTTGAAGTCACTGTCGCATCATTAGGATGTCAGGAGGCTACAGTCAAGCAGAGAGAGAAACTTACAAGCAGTTTCTAGCCATAAAATTGTTTCAAATAATAAAAGTCAATGAGAGTAACTAGTTATGTATAAATGTTTGCAGAAAGCTAAAATTAATAATCTGTTTATAATAAATTTGTGAGATTTAGAATATGTAACAACCCTTTTACACAGGAGATACAATACTTACTTGGTAAAGTTATTTTTTTAAAGTAAAAGATGGAATATTATCACCCCAAATTTGTGAAAACATCTCTATACATATATAGAATACGTTTATAGAAAATTCTCAAAAAGAATATATGAAAATATAAATTGTTAAAATTAGGTGTTAGGTTATTATGACTTTAGCCATTTTTTAAAATTCAGCTTTTAAATGTTCTATGAGCCATGTGTGTATGTGTGTGTCTGTGTGTATTTATAATTATCTACCCTTTTTGAGATATGGAAGATTATTAAAAGCAAAAGTGAGTGAAATAACTTTGTTTCTATGTCTCACACATTCTTTTAAGCATATACCTTTAAATATTTCCTTATGTTTGTAACAAGCCATTTCATTTAATGTCAGCTTTATTTAGACTTTCAATCAGTGTGAGGAATGACTAACAGAAATACATTTTTACTTTTTAGTAAGAAAAGGAAGTTTACTCCTATCATTTCTTGAAAGCGTGGCCAACCTTTAAGTAGCAGGTGGAGTGGTTAATTAAGAACATCTGAGAGAGGTTCTGGAAGCTTCTGGAAGCAGTCCCACTCAGGAAGACACTTCTGCGTGTGCACTAGAAATTATGCTGCCTCCGAAGCAGAGGACTAAATGGCGCCTTTGAAGCCAACAATGCCACACAGTTGGGAAGGGTTTTTCTTTCCAGGGTAACAGTGATAATTGTGATGGTAACATTCTAGTTTTATGTGTTGAGCATAGCACGCAGTAGCATTTTGAGATAAGGCAATCAGGTCCTTTGGATTTCCAACTCTTGGGTTAGCCTCATCACAAAAAAGGAAATATTTTTATTCTGGATACAGATGAAATTGCTGGCTCTGCCCCAAGACGAGAATCAGAATGAACGCTGGGGCACCAGAGGATCAGAATGAACACTGAGCTGGGAAATGTGAGGGTAGCCACCTGTTCCCCAGTCAACAGACGATTAATGGTCAGAACTTATGCAGGGATCTGGGCATGGTGGTGATGAACGGGGGTCCCTCCAGCAAGACTAGGTTTACTCTCAGTTCTATCATTTTTTACGCCCCCCCAATCCACGGGCAAATGGCACAATTTCACCGAGCCTGGGCTTCTTCCATCGAGAAGCTTATGAGGATTAAATAAGATTATGAATGTATTTGCCATGTAGTGAGACTAGCTGTTCATGTTGTAGTACAGGGTACTAGAAAGAAATGCATGAGTGTATATTGCTTATTCCCTCAAGGCACTGAGAATCTAGTAGCACAGCCCAAGCATGCACACAAAACACGTTGTGTCTTAAGTCTTAGGGATAGATAGAGGGCTAGAGGGAAGACAGACACCTATCAGGATGTTATATTTGATGAGAAAATATTTAACAATACCAAATCACTAAAACTGCATCTATATCTATATATCTGTATCTGCACACACCCACACAGTCTTGTAAAACGATTAAACATGATTGCTCAATTTGGTGTTTGGCTAGTGTTACCTTAAAACAAGTTCAGTACACAAAACACATTGTAATTAATTCTCATTCTTATGCTTAAAATTGAAACTGCAGAAAGAAGGCATCGGTCAGGATAAATCTTCCTAATGCTAGTGTCTGCTTGTCACAGTCAGTGATGACTTTGTACTGGTGAGGAAACACAGTTAGAAAACAATGCTTAATATTGGTGGGGAAGCTTAGAAAATACATGTGGCCCATGCCTAGCAGCACAGGCCTAAGAGTGGCCCTGTGTCCTCACCAGGTCATGATTCCCATGGTGGTTTCCCCTTTTACATGCCACCAGCCAGAAAGGACAGGATTGCGGTACTCTCTCTGCGAAGTTCTCAGTATCTCTTACTTTTACAAATTACTGGGACAGAGCAGATCTGCTATCTTGTTCTCCATCCGTGCTCAATAATGAAAATGTGGTATGTCAACTAAGTCAAATTTGGCCTTGAGTGTAGTTTTTGCTTGTTACTAGTTGTGAACAAGTACCCCCTCCCCCAACCTTCTTCTGAAACTTTAGGGGTTTTTACTGAGTTGCAACAGAATTAGCTTTGTAGTATAAGCTAAATGTTAAAGGGGGAAGCTGAAAGCTTTGTGAGTTTAGGATACTGGATTTTCGAAGCCTTTTATCCACTGCGTGTGTTACATATTGTCATTTATCAAACACATTATATTCTAAGCCAATTTCCCATTTTATCATTTACACTTTGGGTGTAAGATTACATGCTCCCCCTTTCAGGAACAGCATAGAGGGAAATTTAAATTGTACAAGCCATTTCTGACAATTGAAATTTATGGCACAAGGGTTAAGTTTGGAAAGCTAGCAGGCTCCATCCTGTGATGAGGAAGTGGTATCTCAGTTATGTCATGGCTTCACGGGGAAATGACAGCTGTGGCATCTCAGTGTGTTCTGAGTTCTCAGTTTCACGGGTACACATGCAGACAGTCACGTGGAGAATTTCTGCTCTGTCAATCAGAACTTTCCGCCTCTCCTATAAGTATGGCAGGTCATCTGTGGTCCCTTCTAGAGGCAGCACAGTGAGCCCTTCATTATTCCTATGACACTGCACCTGCCGGTTCTGTGCCAGCCATGATTTCACCCAACATCTTCAGAACCCTGAATCAAATACAATATTGTTGTCCCTATTTTTATGTATGTGAAAATATGGACCATTATGAGGATGGTTCCTCTTGCTTCTTCATTTAGCCTCGAACATGTAACCTTCTGGCACAGAGTACATGCTTTGGAAACAGTCAACTATCAACAAAATAACTTGCTGTTAATGACTAGTTATCTTTAACCATTTGTTCTTAAAATATTTACTTGATTAACTTAATTTCTTTATTTCTAAATGGGAGACTCTTGTTTTCCAATGTTTGTACATTTAAATTGGTACAACTATGAATCCTGTCAGGAATTTTATACACCTTAACCTAGTGAGTCACACTGGGGAGTAGTTCCCTTTTCATATGGTACACATATATGCGATTTTCTTTTTTTGTTTTAAACTTAGCATTAGATTTCTTTATACTGGAGTAATGTGGTTAAGGTAAAGAAACTGATGGAAAGGAATTTTATATGTTTAATTTACCATAATTCGGGCATACTAGAATTCTGGTTTTGTCTTCATTGTTTGTATTGAGCATCCATGTGGACTGTAGTATGTAAATATGTATATTACAAGTATTTGAATATTTGCATATATGTAGAAACATTTGAGAGCCGTTCATCCTCCTGTAAAACCCACATGCTTTGGAAAATGGGATAAATGAATATGTTTCCAACAATTGTTTCCAACAATTAAATGAACATTAGAAAGATGGGCTCTTGACATTTTATAGAGGTAATGAACTTAATAACAGTTCCATGAATGGGATTAGAGACAAATGATTTCTAATAAACAGCATAATTATCATACTGAAACTTCAGAGACCTAATAATTAGAAAGACTTAAAAAGTCAAGAATTCCAAAAATTGCATGAACAATTTGTGGGTCTATTATTCCTAGAAAATAAAATATTGTTATGGGACAAGAAATGATATCATAAAAATAAAGAATTTGATTTTTTATATTATACTATATAACATAAAATATAATGTAGATATTAATACTGTCAAAGATTAAAATTTGAGTTCAGAATTTTATTTTGAGTCCTGCAATTATGATGAGTGGTTGTTCAGGTATAATTAAGTTATACCCTCAAGAAAAGGCAGTCTCACTGGTGATTATAGGCAGATTCCTGGGCGTTATAAATGAGGATCTCAGTATGTTTATATTTTTATGTCCATCTCATTGGGGCCACACAAAATCATGAGCCTAAGGAAATGTATTACAATGGAAAAGTTTATGCAGATTCTTTTAAAATGGTGGCAATAATGTCAGGGAAGTCACAGGGTGACTTTTCCTTCAAGACTTGATGCTTGGTTCAACCTTGAATAATTCAATGTGGAAAAAGCAATCTAGGTTAGACTGAGCTGTGTGTGGAGCACGGTCGGCACCCTAAAGCCGCTCTGACTGATGGATGTCTGCTTTCAAGCCGATGGTCTCTGAAGCCGGAGAATAATCAGACCAATGGGGATCAAAATCACATTGCCTGTCTCAAGGGGGTGGTAGTGAATTAACACTGCAGGACGTCTAGCACAATAAAACATCCATGAAAGATATTTTTCACTTGATTGGGTCTGTTTCTTTCATATCATGAGACTTGTAAAACACACAAAGGGAGATAAAGCTTAATTTAGGTCCATTTAGCCTCATCTTTCAGTATTGCGTTGGGGTAAACTTTAATGTCTTGCCTAGGAAATATGCTGCAATATCTTAACACGCTGATTAGTCAGGGAACGGAAAGCATTTGATTCCCATGTACCTTAAATTGTCAAGCAGACTGCTGTAACATAACTCTCTTCATCCCTGACCAAGAGTTGTTAGAGTTGATTATTATCCATCTACAAGACCAGCTACTGATGGTCAGTGAACATCCAAAGGGAACTCCTTTGAATTCGTATTCCAGCTACTGATGTCAGTGAACATCCAAAGGGAACTCCTTTGAATTCGTATTCCACATTTCGTGGAAGCTGGATGGACACGTTCATGCATTCATCCAACGCGTGTTGGGTTGATGCTGGTAAAACTTTCTTAGCGAAGCTGCCTGGCTGATTAGAAATTAGGAGCATGATTAAGGATAGGATTTGTACATATATAATTTCGAGGGCTGGTGACATAGCTCACATGCAAGGAGTAATGAGGATTACTCTCAGAATCACATAAAACAAGTGAGGTGGCCCATGCTTATGACTCCAGCCCTTCTGGAGTGGAGACAATTTTTTTTTTGCTACATAATAGGTTCAAAGCCAACCTGGAATACATAAGATCCTAAAACAAAAGAAAAAGACACATTTCCTTATTGTCCAAACAATATCAGTTGAAGACCCTTAGCTGATGTCTGAGGGCTGTTTAGACTTCAATAGACTGTAGATGTGTTAATGAACTTTCAGTACAGGGGCAAGAGGGGTGGCTCAGTGGGGCAGGCCAACCCCTTTTCCCACAACAGGGTTTCATTATGTAGCCATGACCCACCTGGATCTTGCTATGTAAACCAGGATAGCATTGAACTCACAGAAGTGTACGTGCCTCTGCCTCCTCAGTGCTGGGACTAAAGACGAGTGCCCCACACCTGGCTATTTGCTGCTCTTGCATGGAACCTGTGTTCAGTTCCCCGCACCCACATGGTAACTCACAATTGTTGGAAAAGCCAGTACCAGGGGCTCTAATGCCCCTTTCTGCCCTCTGTGGGCACCAGGAACACCTGTGCTACAAATACATACATGTAGGCAAACAATTACACCTGAAATAAAAAGAAATCTTAAAAAAAAAAACCCTTCCATCTGGGTGTGGTAGCATATGCTTTTAATATTGAGGCCAGTCTTGTCTACATAGTGATTTCCAGGACAGCCAACAGAGGCTACACAGGAGACACTGTCTGAAGGGAAAAAAAGAAAGAGAGGCAGAGAGGAAGAAAGGGAGAAAGAAAAAAAGAAAGAGAAAAAGAAAGGAAAGAAGATGAAAAAAAATCCTTCTAATGTGAGGCTCATTTTTTTTATAGTGTTGGTACATGAGGTACAGATTTCCATGTTATTTTAACTCTTGAAACTGTTAGAGAGTATTATAGGAAACCCATGACATTCAATTTAGGACTTGTATATTTTACTTGCCTTTACACAACATTTTGAGTTCAGTCAAAACTTTCAAGTGTTGCGTAACGAGTAAAACGTGAATGTTACGTATTCTGATCCCTCCCAGTTTTTAAAAACATTTAACATAGCAGCTTTATCTGGTGATAATCCTTCTGCAAATGTATGCCTACCTAAGTGAAATCATTCTGGTATTAAGAAGAGAGTGTGTGGAATCCTGCCTACTGGAGAGATTGCCTGGGTTCTAGATCCCTTTTATTTCTTTGTACCCATATACCTCAGAGTGTACTCGTGTGCTCTGTTTTGTACCCATATACCTCAGAGTGTACTCGTGTGCTCTGTTTTGGTTATGGCAACAACCTTCTGACTTAAAGGAGACTTTGTATGCACACCTGTGATGTGATTCCTAATGTTCTTTTTCATTCACCCCCTTCAGGAAAAGCCACGGATTGCGAAATAAACAGTAGGTTTCTTCTGTGCCTGTAAAAAGACTGTGTGCTTTCACATCCTCCCTGCAGTTCCAGGAAGTGTGTTTTTTGATCAGAAATTGATAACAGCATGGGCCTGGAGAGACAATTTGGTGGTCAAGAATACTTACCACTCTTTCCAAGGCCCCAGATTGGGTTCCCAGTGCCCACATGGTAGCTCACAACTGTCTGAACTCCAGTTCCGGGGAATCTGATGCCTCTTCTGACCTCATCTCTGAGGACTCCTATGTGTTTGTGGTACACTCCCATACAGCCAGACACATATAAACATAAAATAAAACAAGTATATAAAAAAATCATACAGTTCATCATTCATTAAATGTGAGTTTTCGCTGACCCTGTTTCTAAACAGAGATCCAAGAACCTACAACAAGAATCCTAATTGTACAGCTCATTTTCTCAGTGTTCAGATTGTTATCCCCTCACCTCCCAGTATATTTCACTAAGTTTTATATTTGTATTTGCCATCGACCACAGGATTGCCTGGTAAATGACTGTGTTTCTACTAAGCTCTAATGACTTCCCAAATCAGTAAGCAAAATTCCACAGGGTTTAAACAGCATGACTTCCTTCAGTCAGCACAGACTTGCCTGTGGGGTGGTGGGATGTATACCTATGGGAGATGGGAAGGGCATGGATGTTCTTTGTCCTTCTGTTAAGGGTCAAGACTGCCACCTGAGTCCCACTCTTATCCCAGTCTCTGATAGTCTTAAATAATGGATTTATTCATTTTAAAGTATAAGGGACCATTTATGATCCCCAGTATTATTTCAGTGTTAATTGAATATTAAAACCATGAAACTCACTAAACTCAATGGTAACTTGAATTTAGGGCAAAAACCTGAGCTCCTGCACACCTAGGCCTAGGCGCCTGCCCTTCTATGCCAACTAAACAAATAAGAGCAAAAGCAGACAGAGGTATTTAATCAATACTGGAGTACAAGAAAAAATAAAGTGATCCAAGTTCATCTTCAAGGTACTTACGTGAGTTTCATATTTAACTCGGGGTCGTATTGGGGTGAGAGGTCACGTAATTAAGCAGGGCTGGTCAGGTCATCATCTCACTGGTGGTTTTCTTGGTTCTAGTTCTGTAAGGTGGCTCAAAAGCTGTCATCGCTGTCGCTTGAGGAGATCCATTCTGATCCTGCACTTTCTGATTCTGGGCACTTTCTTGTCATACCAGATCATTGCCTTCTTCTGGAGGCTCCAGCCAGGCAGGTCTGGCTGTTCCTGGAACTCAAGGTGCCTACTGATTTAGGGTACTTGCCTACAGCTTTGTCCAGTGTGGAAGTGGGTGAGACAGGTTGAACAGAGAATGAACATCATACCTGTCAAGCAGGAGTTTCACCCCAAGCAGCTTCTGAGTAGAAGTTGAAACTGAGAACTGTTTCTCAGAGGGTTTCTTCTGCCCTCACTGCTAAATTGTGCAAGTTGACCATGCAGAGGTGACATCAGCATCGATGTCGGTGCACACTTTCTGCTGTACTTCGACTCTTTCAGTTTGTCAGGACCAGACTGTCAGAGAGTTCTCTCTCTGCATTATAGCAAAAATTTTTACATAGACTACACAAACACACACACACACGCACACAATAAATATAAATGAATAAATAAATAAATAAACACAAAATCAAAACCAAAAACATCCACGCACGCCCTCTGGACTGTAGTAAGAGAGGAGGAGCAGGCGGGCCGCAGTCCTGTCTCGCCTGGCTCCCGTCCGTCTGGTGCAGGGCCCCTTGTTTTTGTCACTTCTCTTGTTAGGCACTGATTTAGAAGCACAAATACCAAATAATATAATTGTGTTCTGTCATAGGCTAGCCAGCTACATGACCTGCATCATGCTTTATTTTCCTTTTTAGTTTAGTATTGACACAATCTACTAATAAGTGTAATTATTCTTAAATCTGTGTAGTCATGGGCTCCGAACCTTTGGTGGAGCGTTCCTTTAGGATATAATCGGCCCTGGGAACACACATTCCTCCTCATGCTCATGCTGGGTGCAAGAAAAAGCCTATTTTGCTGATGCTCGGATACAAAAATGGAACTGTGTCAAGACAAATTGAAGAGGAAGCTTTTCTTTTTTGGCTGGAGATGTCCCATGAGAGTTAGAAAGCGGGTGCACTTAATGATAACCATATGCTGCTTATTAAAATATTCAGGCAGAACTGAACATTTGACTTCCTTCCCGGGAGTGGAGCTTTACAGGCTGAAGTACACTTGGTTGTAGGGTGTAAGGGTCCTAGGGACAGACTCAAAGTAGCAGAGCAGAAAGAGGGGTTAGTCCCTGGTGTGGCTAGACCTTCTCCCAAAGGAGTTGCCATTGCTTCCTTTTTCCTTTATTGAGCTTTGATGTAAGAATGTTCTGACTGAATAAAGTACACAGTTTTGAAAGTTTGCTTTCTTCATGCTCATCCTTGATTTAAAAGCTCTACTTTTTTTTCATAAGTGATGTGACAGACAGACTGACAAAAATCCCCCTTCCCTCCCCTCCCCTCCTGTCTTCTCCTCCCCTTTCTTGTCTTTCTGTCTCTGTCTTTCTTCTTTCTCTCTGTCTCTCTGTGTGTTTGAATCCTCTTTTATCTCCTTATTGATTAAAGTTAACCATGCTCCTGTTGTCAAAAGCTGTTTTGTCAAGAACTGTAATCACAGATTGACCTCATTGTAGGACACAGTGTATTGACATGTGTATTTGTCAATGTTGTGCAAGAAAGAGAATACATATTTCTGTATAAGGGTATGTATTTGAACTTCGGAGTAGTTCTTTTTTTTTTCTACATACAAATTTTGGAAGTTTATTTTAATTCTGTCCTGGTAATTCATGTTTTTGTTTTTGTTTTTTTCAGGACAGGGTTTCTCTAAAATTCATGCTCTTAAACCATATGACAATAACCATTTCATTTAATGCATTTCCTCACTTGGGGAAAACTAAGTTCTTCAGTGGGGTAGAAGAAGAATTTCACATGAATTAAACTGCCTTAGAGGTTCCTGGCAGGATGTCACAAATGTTACATATAACACTATGAATATTATTTGCTAAAATTTCAGGGTTTTGCTCTAAGTCTTGAACTTGTAACCATTTTTAAAAATTTAACTAGGAAAAGAGACAACCATTTAAGAACACTTGATACTCTGTAACAACAAAAGCACTTGCCAGCTGCCCATTCTTCAGAGAAGTTTGGCAGAGGGCCTTGTGGACTTCCTGGTGTTCACTGTAGTCTTCAATCTATCTCAGCTTCTGCCCTGATGTCGTATGCTTTTGGGATGGTCTCTCCCTCTGCCCCAGCTTGTTTACCACATTTATTGCTTGTTTGTCTAAGAACAGAAAGCAACTTGATCTTTTGCTGTGTTGGAGCCCTGGAGACAGGTAACAGATGTCTCCTAAAAATAGAAGATTAATTTGTATTTATGTATACATATGTATTTGTGTGAGTATATCCCCTTTGTGTGTGGGTGCACACAAAGGCCAGAATAAGGTACCGGGTACCTGGGACCTGGAGTCACAGCTGGTTGTATGCTGCCGAATGTGGGTGCTGGGAACCAGACATCGGTCTTCTGGAAGAGCAGAGCCCTCTCTCCAGGCATGAACACTTTCCCACTTTCCCCCTCATTTGCAAATGAAGGAGTTTCTGGGGGCTTTCTTACCTATATCTTGAGTGTTTGCTAGTTGGAAATAGCACTAGGTGAAGCCAGGAAGCATTTCCTGTGCAGCACTTACGTCATAAATGGCAGGCTTTACAGAGGACTTGTAGACCAAGGTCGTGTGTGGTCCTGCCGAAGTGGGGAATCTGTACTGTTTTCTACTTCGGAAATTTGCATTGCTGGGGTTGTAATAGCAGAGAAGGTTTCTGATTCTGAGTCTGATAAATGTGAAATAAATCTCGAATCTTCCCCCATCCCTGAGTAATCCTATGACCTAAGAAACTTTCTAGACCTATTCCCTCAGAATGACACACCATTCTTTATTGTCTTACCGTGAATCTTGATTATTCAATGCATATGGCTCCATTAGCTCTTTTCTTGGCCCACAGTAAACACTTAGTAAATATTACCTATAATTATTTGCTTCTTGCATAAACTGTATTTCCTTTGCTCAGTTTTTAAATACAATTTATCATAAATCTAATTTGGAAAATTTTGTTTACATAATAGTACTTTTAGAGTTTACGTGTGGGACTTCATATTATTTTATTTTCATTGATTTATAGCAAAAAATAAGATTTATTGTGTGCTCTTCATGGTGCCATGTGGCACATCAAGTTTTCCTTAAGTGCTGTAGCAAGAAACTCACGGGGGAAAACCCCACTGGAGGTTTTAACATTAGCTAAAAACAGCAAAATTATTTCATAGAAGTTTTTTGAAGTGAGTCATAATTCAGTCCTTGCATTGCAGATGGACTCAGGGCACTCTGCCATGGGCATGACTTTCAGGAAGGATGTAGAACGAGACATCTTGGGAAGGAGAAGCGAGGCATCCTGGGAAGGAGACTGTTCCCACACTAGTCACACTGTGAGGCATCTCTAAAGAAACAGAACATGGATTCTGGGTGTCTGATTTTTGGCCAATGCCGTTCACCCTTTAAGCATCTGGCTGGCTTGGAAACCTGTAACCCATGTATTCTCAGACTGATGTGAGATCATTCAGTTCTTGGGTTTTCAGGGTTCCTGAGTGTAAATCACTTAGCAATGTGCAAGCAATCATGTATTTGAAACTCCCTGAGAAAATATTCCCAATTTCTATTACCTGCCCATCATCACAAATTTAAAAAACAGCTTTGACAGAGTGTGCCAAGAATCCCTGCCAAACGTCGTTGTCTTTGAGGGAAGGAGGCTATGCATTTTTGCCAAGGGGAATGTTGTTAAAGCTGAAAGAAAACAGAAGTTATCAAACTCAGCCCTTGCATCCAAATATGTGAATTACATCCCTCTTCAGGCCCCTTTTCCCCTTGGTCAGATATTATACCACAAGAAATTTATAATAGTTATATAAATGTCTTTAACCTTGACAAAAGTTTTTTGTCATTATTATGTTAAGGTTTAAAAGTCAGACTATTTATCCAAGCCCGGGGCGATGGTTGTGACTCTGCCTTTGGAACAGTTCTCTAGACTTTTCACGAGGCAAATACAGCTCATTTTCCCAGGACCAGATTTGTGGAGACTGTGGGAAGATGAAAAACTTAAAACAAAAGTCTCCATCCAGAGAGCTATCATCTTTACCAGGACATTTCAGTCTGGTATTATGTCAGCTGGTTTACATTTAACAGTGTTTTCCCCGAATCACTAGGAGGACAAAATTTACATCAGCCCAGTCCACACCTGCCAACTGACGCTTTCCTTCTCTGCAAAGCTTCTTATTCTCCCACCGTGAGGCTGGATGACTGGAGTGACCCTGACTCAGTGTCCTTCCGCTGAGTCATCTGGAATCTAACAATAAAGAAAGAAAGAAAGAGGAACCCGAGCAGCTTTTGCTGCATCTAGTTTTAAACTGCTGTTTTGATTTTCCCTCAGGCTCCCTATCAGTTCACTGAAAACCCAGTGTGAAAGCAAATGAATAGGGGCTGTGGAGATAGCCCAGTGCATAAAGCACATGCCACACAAGCTGAGGACCAGAACTAGGATCCCCAGAACGCACATAAAAATCTTAGCAGGCATGATGGGAATCCCAGTACCAGGGAGGTGGAGACCGAGGAACCCAGCGCATGTAGGCTCGGTTGATTAAGTCATTGGTGAGCTCTCAGTTCAGTGTCCAGCCCCTTCCTCCATAAGGAAAGTAGAACATAGGGTGGTGATGGAGCAAGGCACCTCACATCAAACCTAGGCCTCCATGGTCACACATTTTTGGGCACTCCTGTTCACATGGCCACTCATAAACACGTAAACATCCTTGCACACAACACTCAAGCATGGAAAAATAATATAATTTTTTTTAGATTCAGTGGAATTTAGTGGAATTTTGCATAGTGTAAATTCATCCTTGAATTGGCTGAAGATTTGGAATAAAGTAGTAATGTTTGTTTTTATTTTAACAGTTCCTTTGTATTCTTGTATGTGTATTCTTGTGTGTTTCCCATCTATGTCAACATCTATAAACCATGGTATGGTTGCTGCCTCATGCTGTGAGTGGTAGCTCAGGGTCTGAAAGCTGGCACTGAAACATTGCTCAGCCAAAGCTTGTCCTACGTGTAGTGTCTTCCTGTAGCTGGTGCTTTTGATGTTCGGCTTTATTCACCAAAGGCCTTTTCTTTCCCTTCTAGTCTGACAGCAACGCCAGCTTCCTCCGTGCTGCCAGAGCAGGCAACCTGGACAAAGTTGTGGAGTATCTAAAGGGGGGCATCGACATCAACACCTGCAATCAGGTAAGCGTGGGGGACAGGCTTTGGCCCGTGAATCAGGAAGCACCCAAGATCCAGGCAGAGTCTCAGAGCACAGGACTCTTTTCTATTCATATCGATTTACTGAGGTATCAGAAAGTGGGTCTTGATCCAACCCAATTTCTAGCAATTTCCCAACTTTTGAAGTGTCAGGGTTGGCTTTTAGAATTGCTATTACTAGTGAAGTATAGAAAAAAATAAATTCAGTATCAGTATTTTCCTCTGACATGATATGAACCTCCTGATCTGGTATAGTGATTAGTTAAGAATGATGTATTATAACTTGTTCAAGTTCATCCTCAGCTACACAGTGAGGTCAAGGCCAGCCTGGTGCTACCTACATAAGACAGTGTCACAAACAAACAAAAGTTATGCAACAAAGAAACTTAAAACAACACCGGTTTAGAAATATGGTTAATTCTGAGGATATGGAAATTTACTGTATTAGTTTAAATCAAGTGTTTGTATTATTCATTAGAGAGAAAATTATTTATTTTTGATATTATTTGCCCCCAAAAGTACTGATTTTTTTTTGACATTTTGATGAAGATTTTTGTACCATAAATTAAAGTGTCTAGGAGACCCCAGTAATCCTATGGTTTGTAAATGTTGTTGTTGTTGTTGGTGGTGGTGGTGTGTGTGTGTGTGAGAGAGAGAGAGAGAGACAATAAGATGAAAAGCAAAGAATCAATATCATGTTTATGTGAGATCATTTTTATTTTTTGATTTCAACTGATCCAGGAGTGCTTGGATGCTGTTGCTCCATCCTCCTATGCATCCGGCCCACTTCCCTTAAATCTGCATGCAAGCTTCCTAAGCTGTGGCTTCTGACCCATGCGGGGTTATAGAAGTGAGTGTGCTGTCACAAAAAGTTTGTAACAAGAAAAGGCTTTGGGATGTGAAACAACCAGTGTCGATTGAAATCAAATGATAATGAACCCAAGCTGCTTCTCTCACGCTTTCTCAGCGCCGCGTTAGAGCTTCGCTTCAGCCATGGTCCTAGACGCGCAGCGTGAGCACTTTGGCCTATGGAGCAGCCACAGCACGTAACATTGTTGAACATATGCAAAGTTTTCTTCTCATAAAGAAATATAGTAGTTTAATCATAAAAAGAATACTTTAACTATTTCCCTACCACCATCTCTTCAGCATGCCAGTGTCCAGTTAGTGTGTCTCTGGATTATATTGTATTAGAATGTTTGGTTTTTAAAATTGCTATATAAATTCCTGACCTTAGTTTCATTAAACAAAAGCATTAAAAGAATTTGGGGGGGGCTGGAGAGATGGCTCAGAGGTTAAGAGCAGTGACTGATCTTCCAGAGGTCCTGAGTTCAAGACCCAGCAACCACATGATGGCTTACAACCATCTATGAGATCTGGTGCCCTCTTCTGACCTGCAGGTGTACATGCAGATAGAACACTGTATACATAATAAATAAAATCTTAAAAAAAAGGAATTTTTGGCCTGTGTTTAGGGACAGAATTTTCAATGGTTTCAGAAATGATGCCAAATGTATTTCTTCGATTTTCCAATATGTACTCATTTTCCAATATGTACTCATGTCATGTCATGTCAGAACTGGCGACTATAAAATCAGAGTACCTGCCAGGTGGTGGTAGCACATGGGAGGCAGAGGCAGGTGGGCTACAAAGCAGGTTCTAAGGACAGCCATGGACAAACAGAGAAACCCTACCTCCAAAAATCAGATAGATAGATAGATAAAATAAGAGTATCTAAAGATCTTCGTGTCATCAAATATTCAGCCAAGATTTAACTTTCATGTAAAAATAAGCACATCTGTCTCAATGGTACCCAGATATACCTTCGTCTTTAGTAAAAGGTAAAATACAAAACTGCCTTAAAATAAATCTCCTCATGTTTCATTATTAGGAAATGCTTGATTTATATACCTACTTTACATTTCTATATATACTCAGAGTTCCATGAAAATTACTTGAGTAGAAAGGGGTCAAAAGTGTAAGAAGGTTAAGAAGTCTTGCTCTATACTACTGAAATCAGTAAATTTCTTGAACACTTTCCAAAATGCAGCCTGGTTATTTATCATCCCCAAATTATTATCTTCCTAGATTCCTATCTAGTCATTTCTTCCCCAGTTGTGTTACTAAAGCATTTTGGAGAGCCCATTGGGAATTGCCACATGTTACCATCCAGGTGTTCTCTAGTGGGTCTTCATCCTGTTAGTGAAGGAACTCAGGAGCAGGCTCCAACAACAGCTCCTGGACAATTTGGTTACAGTTACAAGCAAAGCTCAGGGAAGCAAGCTGTAAATCCAGCCAGCTTCCAGGAGGGAGGAAGTTGTTGAGAGAGACAGAGACACACACACACACACACACACACACACAAACACACACACACACACACACACACACACACACACACACACACACACACACACACACAGAGAGAGAGAGAGAGAGAGAGAGAGAGAGAGAGAGAGAGAGACATGTTGACATGGACATCAGCCACATAGTGGTCAGGCAGGGGACATGGAAAGGAGTGGACATGGAAAGGAGGGGACAATTGGAGAAAGAGAGAAGCCCAAAGCATCCCTAGGAAAAAGTCACACATACACAAAAGGGAAAAAGCTACATATTTCTTTCTTTCTTTCTTTCTTTCTTTCTTTCTTTCTTTCTTTCTTTCTTTCTTTCTTTCATTCTTTCTTTCTTTCTTTCCTCCTTTCTTCTCCTTCTCCTCCTCCTCCTTCTCCTCCCCTTCCTCCTCCTCCTCCTCCTCCTTCTTCTTTTTCTGAGTAATTCAGAAAATGGGAAGACCTACAAGGTTGTATGGGTGGGGATTCTGGGAAGGAATAGCATATTATTTTTTGAAAAGATTATTATTCCTCCTGTCTCAATAGCTTGGCTTAAGGAGATTTTGCTTTCCTGAGGGTTGGCCCCTTGGCTGGGAGATTGACCTGCCCAACTTGATTAACTCTTAAGGAACAAGATCACACAGCGTTCTCTCCATGTATAGATGGGATAAGACTGTTTCAGATGTATCCACCCTCTATTGCATTTTCCATTAGGAATAACTTCATCTGATATGATTCTATTACTCTTTGGAGCATATAATTTGAACTTAAAGTACATTAATTATATTAAGAAGGAAAATCCAAGCTCCCATGTATATATGTATACATGCACATATTTACTCAATAAAATGTCTAAGAGTTTGAATTTGAAATGTTCTCTAATTTTGACATGTTATCTTAGGTTCATTAAAAAGTTAAATACACTCCAAAATTTTAACATCAATTAATTCACCTTCTAAGTTGGCAGTATAGTAATAAATAAAAAATGTGATTATTAGTTCATTAGAACATGTGATTATTAGTTCATTTAGGCAAATATTAAATAAACATTTCATGATGCCAAAAGTAGCATTAAGTGAAATGAACCTAACCTACTTCAGACCAACCTCAGGTTATCTTAAAGTAATTAACTATGTGACAGATTGAAGGTCATCAATTTTATTTTTTAGGTGCCATTTTAGGAGGGAGAGAGAGTATTAGTATTAGTATTGAGAGATAGTAAATACTCTATCCATGAGTGATTAGTAACAAGCCTAACTTCTTGAGATCATCTGAAAAGTTTTAACCAGTCTAGTTTGTATGTTCTTGTAGCCACCTGTTCTCTAATGTCTCACCTCAAGAGAATATTTATTTCTTTGAGACATGTCATATGCCATAGGTTCAAAGTCAAGTTCTCTGAATTTTGGGAAGTGACTTCAGCTGGGAAAGTGGCATTTCTCTAACCTCTCAACTGTGCTAACAGCATATTCAGTGCTTCTCTTCCAGGGATGCAATGAAAGTTCAACTGTGAGATATGAAACTTGGAACATGATTTTCTAAGGTGCCTACAGTCTAATTGCAACTGTGCATCATCAATAATCAAAACTCGTAATTGACTTCCATCCAACTAAGAGATCGATTCTCTCAGATCGTTCAGGTTTATAACTGTAAAGCAAATGTTGCTGCCTACTGTTGATTCCTTTCATTATCATCATTATTCAGAAATGTACATTAATTAGAAGTTGTAGAGTTAACATGAGCAATATCAGTTGAGTAGTGACTGTATCAAAGTGTGTGCTCTGAGTTTTTATGTGATGTTTCATCAATTAGCTGAGACAAAACCTCTGAGATGTGGGGTAAGCCTGAGTTACTGATACAGAAAATCAATTCATGGTGGCCAAGGATATTCTTTGGGTGACACGCATCTGTGTGTTGTGTCCAAGTTTTAGCTACTGCAGGGCATCTTGAGTAAATACTTAAGCTGCCTTTTACAATGTACAGTGGACCATATTAATAACTTACCACTGTTAAAAAATATTTATTCATTCCAGGCTAATACAACAGACAAATGAACTCCTAAATCAAAGAAAACCATTATCAGAAATTCTACCACAGTTACTAAGAATTCTACTAAAATTCAAATAAAATCTAAAACTGAAAATAATTTCCAAATACATATGAGGAGCAGTTATTGAAGCCAAATTATACTATTTCTCATTAGGTGGCATTCACATGCTATGGTATAGGGACCAAGAGAAGAAAGCATATCCTGTGTTTGTCTTCTAAGCCGGGGTTTCCAGGGAGCATTGTGACATACAGTACAAAAGCCGGGACTCTCTGTCCCTGTTGTATTTCTCAATGAAAGGCAATTTGGGCTGTGCCAGCTTTTCAAAACCATCACATGTGTTGGCACGTTAAGGGTCCTTAAACTGAAATTAGGATCAGATTTTTAAAAAATAGAATTGGCTTTCTAGCTACCATGTGAACTTTGAAATTTAATTAAAAGTATACCTTAGTTTGAAACAGTTTAAAGGAATTGGAGGATCGGGGGGCTGAGATTTGTGATGAGTATGAACTCAAAGGACGTGGAGGAGATTAATAAACTTGGCATGAGAAAATACCCCAAAACGTCAAATTTTCATTTTTCTTTTCCTAATTGTAATTATGGCCATTAACTTGCTTTCTTTAAAAGATTAGACTAGAATTTATTTCCCTTGCTAGTTTTTCTCTGCTAAGGAAACAACATTCACTCCATGATTGAAGCTCATGAATGTTTCCGATAAAAAAAAATGTATTTTGTAATTGTGTCTGCACTGATTTTATACTGTTGCAAATAGTAGTGATAAGAAACTCTCTAACATTTTTAGCCAGTTTACATGTCAATAAAAGCCCCAGAAGGTTTAGATACTTTTGCCACATTGTCAAATTTATTTATTTACTACAGTGACTTCACAATAAAGGGCTGTTGCTTGGCACTCCTTGAATGTAATCTTACATATTACACTAAGGGTTAAAAGCTTTTAAGATATCTTCATTTGGGGTTTTTAATCTCTGCTACAAAATTTTAGCAGTAAAGATACAATTATATAAGTTTAGCTCCCGTGTTTCCTTTTCCCAAAGTAGAGGGCAATCTTAAAACTTCATTTTAAGACAATATTAATGCTTCAAGCATGACAAGCCTTCAGCAATAAGCTGATACATTCAACAATAGCATTAGCAAATGTGTCTCTGACTAGTTTTGGAAGTCAAGTTAAAAATGTAGATACCAGAATCCATTTTCTCATTTTTTTCAGGCTAAAGGACCCTGGGCAAGATCCCTTCTCATGTCTGAATTTGCTTAGCCTCACTGATCATAACCACCTGAAGTCAGGGTTGTAGATGCCTTGAAGGAATGCTCGAGAAATTCCTAGTGTAATAAACACTCCATGGATATTATTGAACAGGAGTCTACAATAGACTAGGGCAGTCATCTCATATTGACTCTTAAGCTTCCTACTGGTAGAAGCAGTACTATTTTCAAAGGTAGGACAGAATCTTAAGCGGCACATCCATGGTCTGTGCCATCAGAGAGAATTACAAATTAATTGTAATTTGGTAACAGTTGCTATTTATCTGGGTTGTGTTAAACTAAAATGTTTTCCTGCAACTAAAATGTTTCTCACAAATGCCATTTGGATTCATCTGGTGTGGCTCTGTCTTTAAAAATGCCAAGAACAGTAATACTAGTCTGGGTCTTAATAAGGGCAATAAAAATGAATACAAAATAATTGAATTCATGGAATTAGAATAATAGAACACGTTACAGTTTTATAAATAGTTAAATTAGACATAAATATATTTGTAAAACATAGCTAAATATCAATATGATTGTCATAGTTTGCTTTCTGTTGCGGTGATAAAACACCAGGACCAAAACTAACGTGGGAAGAAAAGGTTTATTTGGCTCACACATCTGGATCACTACATCATGAAGGGAAGCCAGGCAGGAACTCAAGGCAGGAATAACCTGGAGGTAGGAAGTGAAGCAGAGGCCATGAAGGAAGACTCCTTCTTGGCACGTTCCACATGGCTCATTCGGTTTGCCGTCTTAGCAAACACAGGCCCTCTACCCAAAGATGGGTCTGCTGACAGTGGGCTGGCCCTTCACACATCAATCATTAATCAAGGAAATGCCCACGGGCTTGCCTACAGATCAGTATGATGGGGGCATTTTCTCAGTTGAGATTCCCTCTTCCTAGATGATCCTAGTTTGTATCAAATTGACAAAACCAACCGGTGTTTATTGCTGATACCTTATTTAATAGAAGCAAAAGCTTCCTGCCTTATATTAGATAATTTCAACTCAAATTCAAATAAATATGGTCTTTCTAATCTTATGAATTTCAGCACTGATATTTATTCAGTGGTAAGCAATTCTAGGAGACATTCGTTAAGTACTCATCCCCAGCACGAAAAGGTTTTGACTGTATTTGTACCTCCTGGAACTGAGAAAGAGGTTTGAAATGTGATGAGTCTTTCATTTTGGAAATGTAGGGGTGACCTTATTCAAATTATTTCTGTGGCTGTGCTCTTAAGTATTGTCTGCATGGTTTAGATTGGAACAGAACACTTTATATTCTGGGAATTCTCTTGAGTCCTCTCTTCCTGTGACCAAAGGACATGGACTGTAATGCTTGATTTCCCAGCAGCCACCCGTCTCCTTAACTTGCTTCAGCTATCCTAACCACAGCATTCTTGTATTCCATCTGATGTTGGGCACAGCACTTGCTCATCTGTTTGTTCAGACAGATTTTTGGTGCTGAGGGTGCAGTAAGTCGGGGGGAAGCAAGACCTCTGCTCTCTTGTAGTTTACAATCTGAACCCTCAAATGAGAAAGACAAGAGCAAGGAAGTTAGCAAGATATATAGTGTTGTAGTTTGAATGAGAATAGGCCCCATAGGCTCAAATATTTGACTACTCAGTCCCAAGTTGGTAGAACTGTTTGGGAAAGACCGGGAGGTGTGGCCTTACTGGAGGAATTATGCCAGCAGGGCAGGGTTTGCGATATCAAGAATTGTTCCATTCCCAGCGTGTCCTCTCTCTGCCACCTCTTTATGGATGGTGAAGTGAGCTTTCAGCTGTTCCTGGCCACATGCGTTTACTCTATCATCACTGAAACCCTCAGAAACCATAAGCCCAAGTAAATGATTTCTTTTACAATTTGCCTTGGCCATGGTGTTTTTTTTTTCTCACAGCAGTAGAAAGGTACTAATACACAGGGAAAGAGGAAAAGCAGTAGAAAATAAAGGGAAAATAAGAGAAAAACAATAGCAGTAAAAGATAGGACAAGGAACGTACAGTAGGGGAGGAGAGAACGGGTGGAGAGCAGTGTGTCATGGCTGACAAGATGGCCGATGAATACTCAGCAGAGCTGAGCGTGAAGCCATGCATTATTCTCAAGGAGCATATTTTACAATTCTTGAAGAGGGAGCCCACAGAATGTGGTGATGCAGGGAGGTCAGCCTGCCTGAAATGAAATGAGGGAGAAGAACAGCAGGAGGTTGGAGGAGGGCAGAAAGCTACAGCAGCAAATGTTTGTAGGTTAGTTTAAGAAATAACCTTGGCTTTGATTCTAAATGAGAAAAGTGACTAGAGAAATTTTAGGAAAGAAGTGGTAGAAACTGACTTATCTGAGGTCTGGTAGTAGCACCCAGACAGACAGAAGCAAGGACAGCCTAGGGGAAGGTCTTAAATTGCTTTAGGTGAGAAATGAGTTTACACTAGGGCAACAGACCTATGGGGAAGCCAGGTGTGGCCTGGTCATAGCGACAGCGCAGAGGTCACTAATCTGCTAAGCACTTCCATTCCCAACCTTCTGGGCAGAAAACAGGTCAAACATCTCTTCCTTTGAAGAGACGACGTCACATGTTTAACATTCCTGGTTTTCCTAGTGCCTATCTGTAAGCACAAGGACCTTGTGCCCTCCATCCGGGTGGATTTGATACAGGATGAGGGCAGATTAGGGGGTGAAGAATGAAGTTTGGGGTTGCCGTAGGAAAAGGGATGGGTGATTTTTCATGAACTGTTGATGGAGAAGTCTGTGAGATGAGCAGGCTTGAAGGAATAGTTTGGCCAATTTTGCAAATTTTAATTTTGTCTATGTGGTACCTAAGATTAGGCAGTTGGACCCATTGAGTCTGAAGTTCAGAAAAGAAGCTTTGGCCAAAGATATAAGCTTTAGTTCAGTCAATGTCTAGACAATACTCAAACCATCATACTGGATGAGATTACCAAGAGAAGTATTTATGAGTGTCTATGGATAATAAGGGTGTTTGACAGCTGAAACTCAGTTCACTCAGGGGATGAGAATGGGCAAGAGTGCTCAAAGATGGAGGAGGGAAACCTGAAGAGATTTATGTCGTGAAAACTACATAAAAAAGCTGTTTTTGGGTCTATGAAATGGTCAGCTTTGTAGAATGTTGTTGGCCAAACAAGCTGAGGAACTGAATCGTAATTGGAGCATTGTGGTAGTAAGAGGTGATCTCATAGCATAATTTCAGTGGCGGGTGGAGAGAGTCAGATGGAGTTCATTCACTGGACAATGGTCAGAGCAACTGTTCCTTCAGGTCCTTTCTGTAAAGCACAGAAGAGGCAAGGGAGTGGCTGGAAAGGCAAACAGGGTCATGAGAGGCATTTCTGTTTATGTAAAAGAAGTGAGGGCATTTTTGTTTCATTGATGGAAAAGATCATCAGGGAAAGAAAAGCCATCAGTGATTTAAGGAAGAGACAGCTGGAAACGAAAGAGAGATGGGAGAAGGACCAAGGGCTCCTTGATTGATCAGGGCTGGCACACAAT
This sequence comes from Ondatra zibethicus, assembly GCA_004026605.1. Classification (NCBI taxonomy): domain Eukaryota; kingdom Metazoa; phylum Chordata; class Mammalia; order Rodentia; family Cricetidae; genus Ondatra; species Ondatra zibethicus. The sequence goes on from PVIU01017559.1 coordinate 41,122, forward strand.
GGAGAGTTGTCCTTTCCTAGGGCTGTAGCTAGTTAAGGAGGCAAAGGGCATATGGGTAAAGCAGGAAGTAGAGTAGCTGTGGGGCTGGAAAGGTGGCTGTGGGGTGGGAGCTTTAAGCTGCCCTCTTGGTTTTTCAGTGAAATGAGTTGAAGTTATTATCTGAGTTATAGGAGAGCGGTCATGGGGGTTGTGGAGGAAGGTGTGAAATGATTGATCCAGGAAAGGAGAATGCCCAAGGGTAACTGTGATGGTCGTGATTGACAAATAATGCTAAGAACCTGCTTGAGGCTCATGAGCATGTATTTTTAGTGAGTCTAGGTGACATGTATGTTCTTCTGAAGTCAGGTTCAGGTAGAAGATGGCGTTGCTTGTGATTGGGAATGTGGTTTAAGCAAGCATGTATGGGAAAGCTACAGACATGCAAGTGAACTTAGGATACATGGAAGGAAATGCATGACAT
>PVIU01017560.1:0-41482 GCA_004026605.1 Ondatra zibethicus
CACCCCTGTTCAGAGCTGCCATTCGGCCTCCCACTAGTCTCCTCCCTTTGGTTTTATATTTGAAATGGCAACTGAAATGCAAAACTGAAAATGCATGGGCAGTAAACAGCACGGTATTTACAAAAGCATAAACCAATACCCAGGAGCTAGCGCTTGCCATTACAGCGGTGGCCCTGACCCTTGAAGTCTGCTGTCACCTTTGAAAACAAAGGTCATCTAGGTGAAGCCCTAAGGCTTGAGGTTCGCACCATATTTGGTCTAGTCCCAAGATGTGAATGTTCCACTCTGGAATTCAACCAAATCTCAACAAACACTGGCTACCTAGTTTAGGAGCGGTTTCGGGGAAAGGTCTAGCCATGCCTCTTGTCTCTCATTGATTAAGGACCCACTTTCTTCTCTGCCTGTCTTGCATTCTCCACTAGCCTTGCTTCCCCGTTACAATTTACTTGTAGATCAGTCCATTTCGACTCGTTGAAAGAATGCCCATGCACAGAGCCTGTTTTTTTGTTTGATTGTGGTTTTTGTTGTTTTGTTTTGTTTTCAGGAATCAGGAGCAATGGCTCCAAATTTCTGCTTATTTTTGGGGAAAGTCTGCTCCCTTCCAGTTCATGATATTATGTGGTACAAGCAAAGGCTTATCTGAGAGGTTGTTGCAATTCTAAGGAACATGGCTGGCTTGCCTTCCCCCACACATTTTGAGAGGAAAGGATCGGATCCCAGCCCCAGCCCTCTGAGGAAGCCTTTTGATAGTCAAAATCAAGATTCACTATTCAACATAGCTCCATAGCCCCAGCACAACAATTGATCTTTAAAAGATGAGGGTAGGACCTAAATCGAGATTTAGGTTCTATGGTTAAGGGAAAGAAAGAACCTCCCCCTCTGGTCGAGCATGAATGACAAAACATGAGTTCCCTCCCCCACCCCCCATTCCCACCCCCACGTGGAGACCACGTGCGGAGCTGTTTAGCTTGCAGGTGGAGAGTGGGGGAGGGGAAACGCAGGTCAGGTCCCCGACGTCTGCGGAGCTTCTGCACGGAGCACTGCCAGGCATCAGCTCTCATTCTGTTCTCCGCCTTGACATGTAAACTCTGAAGCTAGTCAGCTTTGCCTTTCCTGTAGCTTAAAGTCCAAAACATCGTATTACAGAGTGCCACCAATCCAGAAGGACGCTTGGATCATTTTAGGTGACATCTAAGAAGGGCCACAACTCCTGAAGTTCAAAACTTGTTTCTGGGGAGCTGGGTCCTCAGGAGCGTCGATAACAGCCCTACCAAGTCGGTGCCGCATTCTTGACCCGCAGCCCTTCCTGGTAGAAACTAAGGCCTCCCAGCTTCCCAGACTGTTACCCTTACTAACAGAGCGAGCTGAGGATGCTCGGGTGTTTCAACCTCGGAGTTTATCGCTCTGGTTTGGCTTCTGTTGGATGCCACAGCTGCTCCCAGGTTACAGAGGTACAATTCCTCTCTTCTCCCTTCCCCCTTCCTAATTCTCAGTAGCCCTCTTCTCATCCCCCTGCCCTTGCCCACCCCCTCACCCCCTCCCCGTGGGCCTTCAAAGGGTTAAATGCTGTCGAAGTGGCTTTTAAGAACAGCTGGAAACAAAGTGCTGCCCCAGGCTGACAGCAGCCAATAAAGGTCAGGAGGTTAAGGGAATTATTTTCCATGGGAATAATTTTCTAAGGGAAATTGTAAAGTTATTTAAACCACCAGGTGGGACACATAAAGGACCATCTTTCCCGGCTTTCCAGAAATGGATGCTGTTTGACCTCACAGAGGGGTTTTTTTTCCTGTCTCTGACTTACATAATGAACTCCAAACCTTAGTAACATTAAGTGACTTTATCTAATTTGTGTGTGAGTGTGTGTGTGAGAGAGAGACAGAGAGAGAGAGAGAAGTTTGCTGGACAAGTTCCAAGGAACCACCAAGTTGTATTAAAAATAAATATAGCGTCACCTGTTCAGAAATAAAGCTGGTGAGATGGTCGCTGGGAGAGAAGAATATAATATGTTTCTGCTCTTTGACCCAGTAATCCCACTCTTGGGACTGCAGCCCAGAGAAATACATCCAACAAGGGACATTAGCTTTATGTGCAAAGATGTTCACTACAACATTATTTATTACTTAAAAAAAAACCCTAATGGTTCAAGGAAAGGGGATGGGTTAGTAAATTATTGCACATAAGTGTGAGAGAATATCACGGGCCATTAAAACTGCAAAGGAACGGCATGGAAACTGTCAACTTAAAAAAGCAGACATAAAACAATATGCTGGGTGGCGGTAACCAGGTAACGGCACATGTTTGGTAAATAGAGATCGGACGTGCGGTGGGGAAGCTGGTGAGGCAAGGGAATCACGGGGCCTCCCCCCCACTTTTGCTCTGTTTTAAGTCATGTTTACTTCTTTTCTATGATTAAAAAAGAAAAAGTTGTATTGGGGGAAATAAAGCGCTCACGAATTGTTCGGAGAATTATGTGTGCCTCTGCAAATGTCCAAACCAGCCCCTCACTCTTAACTTTCATGAATGAACTGTATGGCGGGTAAATCATATAGCAATAAAGCTATGACAAAATATGGTTTAAAAATTTTAAGTTGCGTCACTTTCAGCACAGAGGGATAAAAAAGATCTTCATTTCCCGTTTAAGGAGCAATGCAAGTCAACAGCTAGATTGCTGGGCTTTTAAATAAATTCTCAACACAATTTATTAAGTCGCTGACAATCACCACCCTAAGCCCTATTTTGTAACCAGAACATGCCCAGTGGTCTTAAAGAGACAGGAGCCTCCCTGGTCCCTCCGGAAATAAGACAGTCAGTAGTGGGAGGAAAGTTCCAAAATCAGACAGATGGAGTCCAAATCTCAAATAAATTGAGAAAAATTAATCCCTTGCTCCATTCGGATATGCTGAGACTAGTTCTTTTCTGTGGGCTGTCCCCTGAGTGCCAGAGGCTTGTGGGCCAGGCTGACAGATTCTTAGAGGCTATTCATAGCCCTGAGTGCTCAGCACAGACAGCTTGCAGCTCTCTGGGTCTAGAGGCCAGAGGCAGATTGCTCTAGGTGCTCAGGCGAGAGGCTTGATGCTCTGGTAATGGTCATCCTTGTCTCTTGGGCAGCAGCTGTATTTAATTTTACAGTACAAAAGCGTCTGGTGTCAGGACTCGCAGCACGAGGGTTTGGGGTGCAGGGGCAGGGACAGGGGCAGGGAGATGTTAGTGTTACAACTCTTAGGCTGTGGGTGTTGGGACCCTCAGCCCTTTAGGATTTGTCAGGCCCCTGGAACTTTCCATCAACATTCCTTTGCCATCAGTCTTCAAATGTCCCACCTTTGGTGTCTTGGTTCTCTGCCTTCTCTATATTTCCACCATCCATCCATCATCACTGGGTCTCCTCTCCGCTGTCTCTCTCTGTACCTGGTCGCTTGCTTTCTCACTACTGCTAAAGCCGTTGCCACCACTGAGGCAGTGGTCCCTATTTATTGCTTCTGCGGCTGCCTTTTCCTCTCTGGGTCACCAACTCGGTCCACCCATGATAAATGTCACAAGTATTCAAGAAGAGATCATTAAGGAGAAACCTTCCATTGGACCTAAGGATGCCACACCAGAGGGCAGCATAAGAGATGTCCTCTAGGTGACTCAAAATGTGCACTATATAGCCAGAGGCGGGTCATAGCCTGGGTATGGCACGAAAACTGGGGTTTGTCATTTGCACCAATCATAGCTCAGCTTCCAGTTTCACCATAGAAAGCTTTACACAAACACAAATCACAGACTTTTTTTTTCTAAATCACTGGTTGTAGCACAAATTCTAGTTGGTCTTAATAATAAAATCCCAGAGTCAGAGTCAGACATAGGGGTTAAAATGCTGAAGATCAGAGGCAGAGAGACCAGCCACTAGAAAGTTCTTTTACCTCCTCTACCAGTGCTCACACTGAAGGGGCGATCCTGTCCTCAGACTGCATCTCCAGACTCCATCTATCTCCACCAAACCTCAGACTGCCCTGAGCTCCTGTCTCCTTCCACCTTATATTCCTCTCTCCACTCAGCCATATCATAACTCCTGTCTCTTCCTCCCTAGCACTGGGATCACCTTCGTGTGAGCTGTTTCTCTTTTAGACAGATTCAACCTTGTGTAGCCCAGGGTGGCCTTGAACTAACAGAGGTTCGTCTGCCTCTGTCTCCCGAATCCTGGGATTAAAGATGTGTGCCACCACTGCCTGGCCTCTAGTGGCTTAGCTCTGCACTCCGGTCTTCAGACAAGCTTTATTTGTTAAAACATACACAAAATATCACTAGAGTGGTTAAGTGTCCCTCCCCTTGACTGAAGAAAGAAAAGCTACAAGATGGGCAGATTTATCTACAGTTCCTTGAGGCTTGGCGAGCGCTGAGCTTGCACAAGCTGTCTGAAACACCGTAGCAGGAGTAGGCCCAGAACGTGTTTTGTAGCAGCTTTATTGAGATGTAATTCACCTGTGCTCCAGTTGGAGCCTTTCCTGGGGGGATGAAGCCAGCGCCCTCCTAAGGTGAAGGCTGCAGACTAATGACAATGGCCATGGCCCCTGGGACTGGAAAGACCTGGGGTTGAACACTGTCTCCCCTATTCCAGAGCTGGTAATCACTTGCTTCACTTGACACATGTCTTCCTGGAAAGCAGGACTTCCAAGGCCCAACTGATAATGTAGAGAAGATAGAGACAAAATAAAAAAAAAAAGAATATGTAACTATTCCCCCACATATGGCAGTATAACAGCAATCTGCTCGCTCTTCCTCAATATACTTTAACTGAAGACATCTCTTCTACTAAATTGACCGGTCCATCCTCTTCCTTGCTCTCTTGCTTCTGCTCCCAGTTCCTCACACCCTTGGATTTCTCTGATTTTCCCCAGCCAAGTCCCAGAACCTCAACCTCACAATGTCAGTCAGCACCAGCCCGGCCCACAGCATACTGCCCAGCACACACTCCTCATGATCTCACGCAGCTGGACTGTTATTTTTGCAGACTGGCATTAAGAAGCATAAGCCAGGATTTTTTTTTTTCTACGCTGTCAGGCTGGGTAGTCTCAGGCCTGCAGTGCAGATGGAGCGGTCCTGGGATTTTATGGGCAATGTGTGGGCTCTGTGCTCTTCTTCCAATCCCAGGTTCTGCAGAGCCCAGAGGGCAGTGGCGCATGGGGGGGATCCTGCTCTGTTCTCAGTTTTCCTTGGGCACCAACAAGCAACCCGCTACACTATAAACAGCCCCAGACTGAGCAGCACCTACCCCGCTAGGCTCCTGACGGGCACCCTACTTCTTTGAAGCTGAGGAAATAAAGCACAAGGCAGGGAGCAGCCCTGCAGAGGACAAGCCTGCTCTCTACCCCCTAACTAGCCCTGAGGCAGAACCAATTTCACAATGTGTGGCTAAAACCGTCTGCAAGAAATCACCAGTCTACGATGAAACATAACCGTGGGTTTTGTTCTATAACGTGCGAGTAGAGGAAATAAAGTTTTATATATATTTTTCAAAGATGGGAAGGAGAGGGGAGTTGGGGGAAAGGGAAGAAATGACGGAAAAGAAAAGGTACAATCACTTTATTCTAACACAAGCAGGTGAACCAGATTTGCTCATTCTTCCCCTCTCTCCTGCCTTCCCCCATCTCCCTCTCCCTCTCTCTTCCATTTGTGACTTCTATTGCTCAATGATTTCCACTTATCCTGCTTTCTCTCAGTGAACACCTTTCTTTTTCTTCCTGGTTTTCTATTTTCCCCTATGCTCTCCCCAACAGCCCACCGCCCCCACTTCCCACTGGCACTGGCGTGCCTGAACAAGAAGGAACAAGGTTGCTGGTATTTGTGTGGGGAGAAGCAACCACTGTACCCTCGTGCAAGTGAGTTCAAGGCCAAAGTCTGCAATGTGCTAACTAACCCTCCCTCCACATACTGTGGTGACACCACGTGTATGCCAGGAATGTACCCCACCACGGTAGGCCCCACATGGGACACAGGGCTGCCTCTCCCTGCCTTGCTCTCTCCCTTGCTCAGACCACACAGCAGAACAACTTCAAAGGGAGTTGAAGGACTTGCTCCCACCCTGCAAGTCTGAGGCCTCAAAGCTTCTCAGAGAGGAGAATGTTCACAACCCCCTTCAGCATTTCAAAAATGCTAATAAAAGCCATGCACTGGCCCATAAGAGAGCTGCCCAGGCTGACTTAGCTGTCATATCGCTGTGCTTCAGCCTGGTACAGTAGTAACACCATCTCATATAACTGGAAAATGCACAAAGATCAGACCCCTGAAGAGAACAAACACACCGGTCATTAAATTTAAAAGTGAAAAAAAAAATTCCTTAGAAAACAGGCATGTCGAGTGGGCAAAGGTCTCTCTGAATTCTGAAGCAGTAGGTCAAGAATCCTGCACAAAAAGCTCTTTTTTGAGAAACAGAAAGGTTAGCCTCCCATCTCATCCCTAAAGGCAGATAGATACCTTGACGGGTGACTGCCGAGGCCAAGGTGCAAGCGACCTTGAGGACTTCCCAATAAACAATGTTGTGAACCCTTCAGGACTTCCTACCCAAAGCCCTGGGAAGTACAAGAGTGATGTAATGAACTTCTGGCCGAAGATCCCGCAGGCCAAGGAAGACACTGAGAATGCCCTCAAGTACCGAGGATTCATCTCCAAGAGGTATTGAGAAGGTGGAAAGTTCACTGGTCACAGTACGAAGAGGTGGACTCCATGGGAATCAATTAAAATCAGCTAAGGGTGGAGCTGTGATAACTGCTAAGCAGGAGAAAGAACAGACACAAAACACACACACACACACACACACACACACACTCCCCTTTTCTTGCTCTGTTCCATCTTACATCTTAGCCACCACCAAACAAGTTCCCTCGACTTCATATGTTCAAAACTATAAGCAAAAAACAAACCTCCTGTCTTTCTAGAATAGTCTGCCTGGAGTATGTAATTATAGCTTTTCAAAAGGAGGGTGGGAAAGGGAGGACGGGTCCAGGTGCCTCAGGTATAAGTGGCTCCAAAATGATGAATACAGAAAGAAAACGGGCTCATCGTGTAGGTCCAGACTGCAGAGGACAGCACTCTCTGGAACACCCTGGGCCTCTGGAATTGCCTTTCACCTCAGCTGCACAGCTTCGCCATCTTCCAAAACAATCCTCAGATAGCCCCTTCTCCCAGAGGCACAGATTAATGACATGCACAGCAAGCTCTCCTCTTGTATCAATTGCTTTCTAAGATCACAGAGGTTCTATGTGTAAACTGTGCCCGTGTCAAGTAATAACAGGCCATGTGTGGCTGTCATTTCTTACTCAGCTGGGATATGCCAGAGGCCTCATTCCCACTATTTTAGAGAGACCCAAGAAGATATCCTTCCCCTCCTCCCCAAAACAAACAAACAGAGAAAGCAGGAGGTACCTCATCCTTAACTTCATCAGCCATGTAAAAAGGTAGGCCACTGCTGCCCACCAGTCTGCCTCTATGGCTCTTGCTTTGCTACAAGGACCACAGATGAGACACTCCTGCCAAAACTATTGCTCCCTGGCTCTCACCACAGGATGATGTCCCACTGGGAACCACCAAGCCTGCTGGCCATCACTTCCACTGGATAAAACCATCCCTGGTGGATACCATCATCTAACTGGCAAATAATTACAAGAAAAGTCCATTCTCCACTTTTGTACCAAATGCAATTGGTGGCCTAGTAAAGCAATAAAACCATGCTACCAATCTCACCAAACATTTCATGCAATTACTTCAGGGACTACTCACGGCCCTGTTTCCATGAGACACAGACATAGGTCCCTGGGGATCCTAGAAATAGACAAGCACAAAAGAGAGTCATCAGGCCAGGAATGACATGCTAACTTTCTAAAAGTGTATGAAGCTTGAGTAGAGAGGCCAAGTGACAGACTCTGTCCTCTGAAGCTTCTAAAGTGTGTCTTAAAACCTTCAAGTGGCAACCCTCAGGTGGATCTGTGTATGTGCCCAGACACCAGTGCTTAAAGGAGGAAACATGAGCCGGGTGGTGGTGGCACATGCATTTAATCCCAGCACTTGGGAGGCAGAGGCAGGGGGAGCTCTGTGTGTTCGAGGCCAGCCTGATCTACAGAGCGAGTTCCAGAACAGGCTCAAGCTACCCAGAGACACCCTGTCTCGAAAAATAAAACAAAAAGAAAAGAAGAAAAGAAAAGAAAAGGAGAAAACATGAACAACCAAAGAGCTAAAATACAGTTCTTACTGTGTATATGTGCGTCTGCATCTGTACATATATGTCTCTGTGTGTATTTGCAGAGAAGAGGATGTCTGTAGTTCTGTGTCTGTGTGTTCTTGCTCTACCTCCTGCAGTGCGAGGGCATCCAGGATGAGGAAGGCATGGCAAGAGTTTGCACAAGCCCAGGTTGAATTCTGCTGTATGCTGTAGATTTGAATCTGGGCCAAAAGAAATCAGCAGAGGAAATGTGTTTTTAGAAGTGGAGGTATGGGAAGAAGGGAGGGGTAATCAAGTTCAGCTGAATAAAGAGCAGATGATTTATCCTCTTCGTTTAGCCACAAATCAGAGAAAATATTAGCACATACTGGAAAAAGCTTAGCAAAGACAACCATTAAGAAATGTGTTATATTGAGCTGTGTTCCCATGAGAGCCATGGATTCAAACCCTGCTCCCTCCAGGTGACTATCCTGGAGGCAGAGCATTTAAAGTAATAATAATAATTTAGGGCCAGGCAGTAGTGGTGCACACCTTTAATCCCAGCACTTGGGAGGCTGAGGCAGGAGGATCTCTGTGAGTTCAAGGCCAGCCTGATCTACAGAGAGAGTTCCAGGACAGCTAGGGCTACAAAAAGAAACCCTGTCTGAAAAAAAAAATTCGGTTCATTTAGGGCTTTCCTGTGGGACTATAATGAAATAGGACTGTGTCCCGAGAAGGAGTAGGAGACATGGAGGGATACCAGAGGAAAGGCAGTTCGGGCAGGCAAAACGGCAGCCATTGCTAAGCCCAGAGAAGGTGGCCTTGGGAGAAGTACAAGTCCCTATACCTTGATCCCGAACTTTCACCTTCCAGTGCTGTGAGCAAATAGGTGGCTGAGGGGCCAGTCTAAATAATTGACATAGTCTTGTTACTGAACTGCCACTCCTGTTCCTGCACAGAACTCCAAAGCTTTCATCCACCACTTCGTCTTACTTGTGTCCATGACAAAACACCAGGAACACACTGAGAGAGCTGACATAGAGTCCAAACATCCATCTTGGGGCACAGATCCTATACCCTCAGAAGCCATTGCTAGCCAAGTCTACATTTGCAAACATGTCTTTGGCCCTTTGTGCTAAAATGTACTGGCATTGAGAGTTCATTGGTTAAGGGTGGTGCCTAGAATGGTAAATGAATTAGCTTGAGTTCCTCTTGTGGGCCAGCTCAGAGAGTTGACTCGCATCATTCTACCCATCTCCCTTCTCCTATTCCTTTGGGTCAACATCAGACAGCAGGTGAGTTTTGTTCTAAAGTTGAGCTAGATTATCAATGGGTTGTTCACTTATTTCTGACCACCCCAGAGAGTTCTCTTTCTACACTCAGCCATAGAGAAACTGTACAATGGTGAGCAGGAGTCACTGTCCCTCTAGACAAAACCCAAACCCAAAGGCTGGTGATAATGGCTCAACAGTTAAAAGCCCTCTCTGCTTACAGCGGACCCGGATTTGGTTCCTAGCACATGGTAGTTCAAGCAGCCTGTTAACTCCAGTTCCAGTGAATGATGCCCTTTCTGACCTTTGAGGTCACTGCTCACACATGGTGCACATATGAACATATATGCAGATAAAACAAATACACGTAAAATTTCAAAATAACCCTTTAAAAAATAGCTTCATGATGAACTATGAAAATGGTATATGAGCAATGTATAGCCATGTCCTTTAACCACTGAGGTTCGGGTCACAGTTTTGGTTCAGTGGCTTAAGATCCTTCATGGTTCCGGTTGGTTTTTGTAAACTTGACACAAATCTAGACTTATCGGAGAAGAGGAACCTCAGTTAAGAAAATGCCTCTGCCAGGTCGCCTTGTAGGCAAGTCTGTAGGGCATTTTCTTGATTAATGACTGATGTGAGTAGGCAGATACACGAAGCCTTCTTTTCAGGTGAAAGAACAGCAACCTTTATTTTGCCCCAAGCTAAAGCCTTTTATACCTCTACTGCTTCTGCGGAAAACCACGGGCAGAAAGAACACAAATATCCTTGTCAATTACAGACCACAAGAAAGTTCCGCTGTGGGTCAGGGGGAGTGAAGGCAGCCAGATCACAACAATAAGGGTGCCACCTATGGGCAGGTGGTCCTGAGTTGTGGAAGAAAGCAGGCTGAGAATGCCATGGAGAGCAAGCCAGTAAGCCATGTTCCTCCATGGCTTCTGCTTCAATTTCAGCCTCAAGGTTCTGGCGTCGATGTTCCTGCCCTGCTTGAGTTCCTGCCTACCTAAAAGTAAAAGATGAAACCAACCCTTTCCAAGTTGCTTTGAGTCACAGTAGTTCATTAAAGCAATAGTAACCCTAAGGCCACATCCTGTAGAGCCAGCCAAAAAATAGATCAAAAAAGGTGAAAAACAGTTCCAGCAAGAGGGTACTTATTTTTAATCCCAGCACTCATGAGGCAGAGGCGGGCCAGTCTTTGTGAGTTTGAGGCCATCCTGGTCAACATAGTGAATTCCAGACCAGTGAGAGCTATATAGTGAGACCCTATCTCAAAAAAAAAATGTATTCCAGAAAATTTCAAAAAACAAAACCTGAGTTTTCACCATGCAGAGCACTGCACTAGATCCAAATAAATGCTTCCATGCACAGGCACATGCTGCTGTAACCCCTCTCCCACCACCTACTCCATGTCATAGCTCCTTGGTCCCTCCCCAGCTCTTAGTAAAGCATCTTTTTCTTCTAGCCCTTCTATGGTTACCTCTATATAAACCAATACAGACTTTCTCCCGGCCATCATCTTCCAAAAAAAAAAAATAGAGTACAGCACGTGTTTACATAGCATTTACTTGATATCAGGTAGCATAATCTTGAGATGATTTAAAATACATAGGAGAATGCATGAGCTATGGGCAAAATCCATGACACTGAACATGAAGGACTTGGCAGTCATGGATATTGTTATCCTCCATGGTCATAAAGCCCATTTTCCCTCAATACTAGGGAAGAGCTAGCTGTATATTATTTTAGAGGCAAATTGCTAAATCACTTCTGTTCTTGGTGTTAAGGATATTATCCCATCCTATAGGCTTCATTGAGGTCAGTCTCGTACAGTGCAATACACTACCAAATTCTTAGTGTAGACTTTCAAATAGAAGCTATCCCTTACATCCACGATGGTGGACATTGTCTACTTGACAGGGTCTAGAATCACAGGAAACTGTGAAGGAGTTTATACACTGAATTAACTGATGTGAGAAGACTAACCCTAAATGTGGCCAGCACCATCAAAAGAATGGGGGTCCAGGACTCAAGAAGAAAAAGGGACTAGGGTGATGGCCCAGTGTGTAAGAGAACTTGTTGCCCAAGCTTGAGGATCTGAGATCAGATCCCCACCCCTTAACAACCATGAACAAAGCCAAACATGGCTGTGTGCACACTGCAGCCCCAATACTTGAGGCCAAGGCTGCTCGGGCTTGCTAGCCACCAACCTGGAGGCAAAAAGCAAGCTCTAGGGTCAATGAGAGACCCTATCTCAAGGGACTAAGACAAGAACAATAGAGAAGAATGACATCTACCACCCTCATCTGGACTTGGTGTCCCATGCACAGATTCAAACACTCATACACAAAGTTAACACACACATTTTTTTTTTACTATTTTAAAGAACATGAACTGAGCAGCAGCATTCATCTCTCTGCTTCCTGACACATGGTGAGAGGCCACCTCACCCTCCTGCCACCATGACTTCCTTGCAAACTCTTTTTTCACCTTCTGGCTTTGCTGGAAAGCTAGTTCTGCCTACCTCAGAGACCATTCTCTTTATGTGGGTCCTGTTTTAATCCAAGGTGCCGGCCTGCTGCCTTTAGAGTTCAGGCCTCTGAGAGTCCCTGAAAACCACATTTTTCCTTTCCAACGGCGTGCCCCCAATGACGTAACTACCTCTCACTCAGTTACACACCTCTCAGGTCACCACACTGGGGACCAAGCACAGCAACTTTTAGGGGATGTACTCCAGCCATTGCCCTCAACGCGGGGTAGGAATGGGGGACAAAGAAAAGGGAAAGAAGTCATAAAATGAAGAGAGAATGAGAGAAAGAGAGGAGACAGGAAGAGGGTGCAGTAGTCTTGCACACCTGACAGAAACCCCGGAGCAAATTAAGACGTACACAATAAGGGCATCTCCAGTAACAGGCATCATGGAGACCACTGTCAAAGAGTGGCTCTCTTTAAAAATGTCATCATTAGGTCCTCAGAGGAAAAGGACATTTAGAACAAGATGTCTTAGGAGACTTACCCGGGGAGGTTTAGGACAAGCCAAACTCCCAGACCACCTTCATGGACCTCAACTCTGAATAGGTCTATTGGACAAGAAGTAGATACGACACTCACCAGCTGCCATGGTGACTAAAGGAGGAACGAGGTTTCAGAATTCCACCTCATGATAAATCAGCCTTCTAAGAATGGAGGGACTCCACCTCAGCTAGCACAGCCTCAATTTCCTGGTCAAAAAGCTCAAATCAGAAATGCATTTACTTAGAAAAACTGTGTTTTCTGTGCCTGGGGAGATTCTAGTCGGAGGAGAACCCACTGACGGTGTTGATCAAGGCTCATGTTGTCAAACCCCCTTCTTTATGTTTATGCCCACAGGCTTCGGCTGCTCTCACTGTTGCTAAGAAAAGCTTCCTTTGGTGGTGGGTATTGGTTAATGCACAGACTCATAAGTCCGAGTGCACAGAGCAAGCGACTTGTGTGTTCATAGGCGGGTCATTTATATGGTCTCTACCCCTGCCCCTCCCACCCCACCCCCGTTCAAAGCTCAAGGAAGATCATGGAAGAATCAGCAAAGATAATGTAAGAGCATGGGGGAAAGATCTGTGAAATGCTGACTCCTAGACATGGCACGCTGATGCACACATGCGTAGAAATGCTAATTCCTAGACACAGCATGCCAACACACACATTAATACACATGACTCCTAGTTATGGCACGCTGATGCACACATGCATAGAAATGCTAATTCCTAGACACAGCATGCCAACACACACATTATTACACATGACTCCTAGACATGGCACACTGATGTACACATGAGTAGAAACGCTGACTCCTAGACATGATCCGCCAGTGCACACATCAATACACATGACTCCTAGATATGGCACGCTGATGCACACATGCATAGAAATGCTGATTCCTAGACACAGCATGCCAACGCACACATCAATACACATGACTCCTAAACCTGGCACACTGATGCACATATGAGTAGAAACGCTGATGCCTAGACATGATCCACCAGTGCACACATCAGTACACATGACTCCTAGACATGGTACGCTGATGCACACATGAATACAACCTGTACAAGTTGTGCCTGCTTGCATACAGTCTGTAGAAGATAAAACCAGTCAAAAGTCCAGCACGGATGGGGAGGCATTCCCAGGGCCCTATGCCTAACTGAAGAGCGCTAGGCAGTTGTTAGCTGCTGAGGGAGGGAAAGTCACTTTCTTGGGAATGCAGCCACTGGTAGGCTACCCTTTCCCAGTGGACAACCCCCATACCCATGTGCGTATGGTCAACACTAATTGGACTCAGGGTTGCTACTAATAACAATAATTTTATTTTTTGAAAGAAATGGTTTAAGACTTTGTTTTGTTGTTGTTGTTGTTTTTATTGAGCTTTACATTTTTCTCCACTTCCCTCACTTCCTCTTCCCTTCCCTTCAGCCCTCTCCCATGGTCCCAATTTACTCAGGAGATCTTGTCTTTTTCTACTTCCCTGTAGTTTGGATCCATGTATGTCTCTCTTAGGGTCCTCATTGTTGTCTAGGTTCTCTGGGATTGTGAATTGTAGACTGGGTTTTCTTTGCTTTATGTCTAAAAGCCACTTACGAGTGAGTACATGTGATAATTGTCTTTCTGGGTTGGGTTACCTCACTCAATAATGTTTTCTAGATCCATCCATTTGCCCACAGATTTCAAGATGTCATTATTGTTTTCTGCTGCGTAGTACTCCATTGTGTAAATGTACCACATTTTCCTTATCTGTTATTCAGCTGAGAAGCATTTAGGTTGTTCCCAGGTTCTGGCTATGACAAACAATGCTGCTATGAACATAGCTGAGCACATGTTCTAATTCTTTGGGTATATACCCAAAAGTGGTATTGTTGGATCTTGAGGCAGATTTTTCCTAATTTTCTGAGAATTTGCCATACTGATATCCAAAGGGGCTGAACCAGTTTGCACTCCCACCAGCAATGGAGGAGTGTTCCCTTTACCCCATATCCTCTCCAGCATAAGTTGTCATCAGTGTTTTTGATCTTGGCCATTCTTGTAGACCAGGCTGGTCTTGAACTCACAGAGATCCGCCTGCCTCTGCCTCCCGAGTGCTGGGATTAAAGGCGTGCACCACCACTGCCTGGCAATCTGGGCCATTCTTACAGGTATAAGATGGAATCTCAGAGTTGTTTTGATTTGCATTTCTCTGATGACTAAGGATGTTGAACATTTCCTTAAGTGTCTTTCAGCCATTGTAGATTCCTCTGTTGAGAGTTCTCTGTTTAGGTCTGTACCCCATTTTTTATTGGACTATTTATTCTTTTGATGACCAATTTCTCGAGTTCTTAGTATATTTTGGAGATCAGACCTCTGTCTGATGTGGGGTTAGTGAAGATCTTTTCCCATTCTGTAGGCTGTCGTTTTATCTTTTTGACCGTGTCCTTTGTTTTACAGAAGCTTCTCAGTTTCAGGAGGTCCCATTTATTAATTGTTGCTCAGTGTCTGTGCTGCTGGGGTTCTATTTAGGAAGTGGTTCCCTGTGCCAATGCATTC
Organism: Ondatra zibethicus; assembly: GCA_004026605.1. Classification (NCBI taxonomy): domain Eukaryota; kingdom Metazoa; phylum Chordata; class Mammalia; order Rodentia; family Cricetidae; genus Ondatra; species Ondatra zibethicus. The sequence continues at coordinate 14,995 of PVIU01017560.1, forward strand.
AAGTGTACTTCCCACTTTCTGTTCTATAAGGTTCAGTGTGGTTGGCTTTATGTTGAGTTCTTTGATCCATTTGGACTTGAGTTTTGTACATGGTGATAGATATGGATCTATTTTCATTCTTCTACATATTGATATCCAATTATGCCAGTACCATTTGTTGAATATGCTTTAGTTTTTCCATTTTATAGTTTTTGCTTCTTTCTCAAAAATCAGGTGTTTGTAGGTGTATGGATTGACATCTGGATCTTCTATTCAGTTCCATTGGTCCTCTTGTCTGTTTTTATGCCAATACCAGGCTGTTTTCAGTACTGTAGCTCTGTAGTAGAGTTTGAAGTCAGGGATTGTGATTCCTCCAGAAGTTCCTTTATCATAAAGGATTGTTTTGGCTATCCTGGGTTTTTTGTTTTTCCGTATAAAATTGAGTATTGTTCTTTCAAGGTCTGTGAAGAATTTTGCTGGGTTTTTGATGGGCATTGCATTGAATCTGTAGATTGCTTTTGGTAAGACTGCCATTTTTACTATATTAATTCTACCTACGCAAGAGCATGGAAGATCTTTCCATTTTCTGGTGTCTCCTTTAATTTCTTTCTTCAAAGATTTAAAGTTCTTGTCATACAGGTCTTCCACTTGTTTGGTCAGAGTTACTCGAGATATTTTATGCTACTTGTGGCTATTGTGAAGGGTGAGGTTTCCCATTTATCATCTGTGTACAGGAGGGCTACTGATTTTTTTGAGTTAATCTTGTATCCTACTACATTACCGGAGGTCTTTATGAGTTGTAGAACTCGGAGAGGAACTGTTAGGATCAGACTGGCCTGTGGGCATGTCTGTGGATGATTCTCAAGCCCACTGTGGGCAGCGCCACTCCCTGGGAAGGTGGATCTGGACCGTATAAGAAAGCTAGCTAGGCATTGATTTATGAGCAAACCAGCAAACAGTATTCCTCCATGGCTTCTGCCTCAAGTTCTAACCTGACTTCCCTCAAAGATAGACTGTGGTCTGGAAATGCGAACCATATAAACCCTTTCCTCTCTAAGCTGTTTCACCGTGGCATCAGGGAAGGAACTAGAACAGAAGGCTTCCCAGCAAACCCAGGAGGTGTCCCTCCCTTCGCTAACAATTGGGAAAGCAGGAAAGAGCTACTATTTCTCGCCCCTTCTTCCTAGACTAAGGCCCTGCTTTTCTTGGTAAAGCAAGACAGGTTCAAAGCCTGCAAAGCTCATGTGTACTGCAGAAGCTCTTCCCCAACCAGTAAGTCTAGCAGAAGCTAGTGGCTCCCGAGAATGGTCCCTTCAGAATCTATGCAGGTCTTTAAACCCTTTAAGAAGTCTTTGCATATGCTGATTTGACTACCTCATGGTGGGTGTTTGTTTTCAGCCAGGCTTTGTCAGCTTTTCTACGTGGTCTTTTGGTCCCTTGAGAAGGCGGTCACTAGCCCCCATCCACAAACCTGCCTCTATGTGGTTAGTCCCCAACTGAGCTGGTCAGACACACTGCACAGGATCCTGGCCCAGCTGGAAGAGAGGCTTGTCAATTAAGCAGGAGAAAGATACCAAGAAAGGGTTCACGCCCGACTGTCAGTTCGTTCCTGCCATGGAAATGATTGATGGCAAACCGAGAGGAGCTCCTGGATGAATCTCCGAGCAGAATAAAGGCACGAAATGAAGCACGCATAAGGGAGTACACAGCACTGTGAGGGCCCAGGACGGATGGCTCCCTCCAAGGCACTCTCATCCCTGGAGGACAAGGCTGCCAGCAACATGAAGGGAATGACATAAAGGGGCTGGAATGAAAATTCTCCCCAGATGCCTTCGACTTGGAGGGCCAGTGCACAGATAGCCTATCCTAGATCCCAAAGGACAGGGGATGACAGGATGCCTTGGTTCTTGCCATCAGACTGCCACTCAGGGTTCCGTGTGGAACCTCACCCAAACGCACTGAGATGCAGCGGGATCCATTTAAGAGCAAGAACCCGCTGTGCTGTGGGGAGCTGCTGGCAAATCTAGCCAAGCAGCTGGGGCACAAGCTATGCAAAGGACCAGCGTCTACGGAACATCTGTTCTTCGTGGGACTCAGCGACACCGCCTTCAGTTGTTGACATCTGAGGTGGATAACACGCCCCCCCCTTACAAATGAAGATGGCGAGGTTAAAGGAATGTGTCAAAGAGCATGAGGTTAAGTGGAAAACGGGAGATTACGAACACACACCCGTCTAAATCTAGAGAGCAGCCCAGCGCTCCCTCTGCTCCAGAAGAAATAGTATTTTCCCCAGACATTGAAAAATAAAGATTATGTCTGGATGGATAGCTGGCTTGGTAAAGTGCTTGCCTGGCCTGCAGGAGGATATTGAGTTCCATCCCCAGAGCCAGCAGTAAATAAAGCCTGGTGTGGTGGGCCATGGCTTGTGATCCCAGCACTGGGGAGGTAGCAGCAAGCTGATTCCTGCAGCTCACCGGCCAGCCAGCCTCATCTCCAGCTGTACCTCCTGCTGCTCTCATGCAATGATGGGACGAGGCCACCAGGCAGTCACCCTGCATCTCCTTCCAGCACAGGTGTCCTAGCTGGAAGAGCGCTCCCCGTTGTTAGCCCGCCATTGTTAGTTAACCAGTAACTGTTTGCCTTCGACTTCACCTTTCCTAATGCCATGAGCAATTTCTCCAAGATTCCACCTTCTTGAAGCTTTTGTTTAATCTTTAAAAGACAAGACTCTCCAAAGAAATAATTAAGGCTTTCATGCCCCCCACACTTTTAACAAATATATTTTGACCCTCATTCATCCTCTTTTGGAAGGGAGCCGTTCTCCGCTGCCTTAAAAGGATTTTCAATCAATTATCCTTCAGAATCCTCTTTTCTTCTTTCTTTTTAGCACAAAAAGCTTCCCAATTGCCTCCAAAGGTGAAATTAGGTGCTCACCCATTCAACACCAGGCGAGGCTTTAAATTGGATGAAATAATAATGCGTCTTTGAACGTCGGTGCCGACTTCACACTCAGAAATTAGAATCTGCCCTGATCAGCAGCAGGGCATGTGTCAGCCTTCCATTCTCCCTGCGCTGGAGAGGGAGGGAGGGAGGCAGGCAGGCGGGAGGGAGGCTGGAATTCCAATTCACACAAACACACAAAAGGCTCTTTTTAAAAGTTTATTAAGGACTTAGGATAAAGCCCGGGAGATGGTCTCCATTCCTCCATGCTTTGGGAGCTGGACAGAATACTGATCTATCTTTGCAATTAAACAACCTCACACCCCACAGCCCCCACTCACAGGCCAGAGAAAAATCTTCCCAGGCAAGAACTAGAAGTTTGTGAGCATCATTCCGTTGTCAAATTTTGCTTTTTAACAAGTTAGAATAAATTCTAAAGTAATAATTAAATATATAACAGAATGCTCTGGGGGTTGAGGGAAATGAAGAGAAACAATCAGGATTGCCCGAACCTAAGCCATTACTCCTAACTTGAAACCAGAATATGGCAACCGAGGCACAGCCTTGCTCTGCTCCTCAGGAGACATCTGGTTGTCCCTCACTATCCAGGATTGCCCCCACTGAACATGCACGCACACACTCAGTACCAGACATCCAGGAAAAACACCAGCAGGAGAAAACCCTGCCTGGTCATGTCCTCTAGTTTCTATAGAGAACACAGGGAAAACTGTCACCTGTGCCCTGCTTGAGGCATGCCTGAAATGCCTGCCTCTCACGGCCAAGCCTCAAGGGGAGTGAGGAGTAGGTGACAGCCTGTCTCAGCACTGAGCATCCAAATTTAGTACAAAATTGAGGGATTTGCTTGTCCAATTAACCTAGTGTCACTAGTAAAGGAGAGGTCTGAAGGATTTGCAAAGAAAAATGTAAGCTTGGGTTGATGAGACTCTGGGAGAGGTGACAAGGAGGAGGAGGAGAAACTAGATACAGAAAAATAAAAAAAAAAAAATCCTACAAGGAATCTGGGGACAAGAGGAATCCAGCACTCAGCAAGACGCTGACAAATACTGCTTTCGTGCTTCTTAATGTGGCTGAAGGTCAGAATGAATCTTCTTCTGTTATATATCCTATACCTGGTCATTTAATGCTGTGAAAAGCCATCTACAATATGAATGCATTGTTTGGGGCTGGAGAGATGGTACATCAAGATCCTTTCTGTCTGGTGTGTGTGTGTGTGTGTGTGTGTGTGTGTGTGTGTGTGTGTGTGTGTGTGTGTGTGCCCGCCCTTGGGGAATGAACTAAACTCTGTCTTCTGGAAAAGAGGCAAGCACTTTCAGCTTTACTTGCTGCTCAAATGAGGACTTCCCACTGATCTAGAGGAGCGGAAGGTCCCCAGGAGTAACCACTTTTGAAGGCCAGAATACCCCCAAGGACCTCTGGAGCCTTGTCAGTCTCCCAGGAGCCCACCTTGTCCCAAAGAGGGGCTGTACCAGCTTGCACTCCCACCAGCAATGCAGGAGTGTTCCCTTTTCCCCACAGCCTCTCCAGCATAAGTTGTCATCAGTGCTTTTGATCTTGGCCATTCTTACAGGTGTAAGATGGAATCTCAGAGTTGGGTGCCATTCTGTAACAAGAGGGCCTGCTTGTTGGGGTTTCTGTCCCATCAGGTTCCCACAGTCGTGAAGCCCCAAAGAAAATCACACAGAGAGTCTACATTAGGTTATAAACTGATTGGCTCATTAGCTCAGGCTTCTTATTAGCTCTTGTAGCTTATATTAACCCATTATCCTTATCTATGTTAACCACATGCCTCGGTACCTTTTTCAGCAGGACAGGTCACATCCTGCTTCTTCGGTGGTCTGGGCAGGAATGCGGGGGAGCTTCCTTCTTCCCAGAATACTCCTGTTCTTCTGGCCCCACCTTTCCTTCCTGTCTGGTTTTCGCACCTATACTTCCTGCCTGGCCAATCAGCGTTTATTTAAAACATGATTGACAGAATACAGACAATTCTCCTGTATCACTTCCCCCTCTTTTTTTTTTTTTACAAAGTAAAATATCCATAGTCCATTTTTTGGGAATGTGGGCATAGCATTCCAGGCTACTTCTGGCTGGTTGGGGGTGCTGATAATCTTATAGGGACCTAAAGAAAATTTAGAGTTATGATCAAGTCCTGACTGGAGTATCCTGTGAGGCTTGATCATCTCAGGCAGCATCTTGAATCTGTTCTGGATGTAGAACTCAGACATCTGGGCCATCTATTCCTACTGGAGATTTCTCAGGTAAACCTGAGTTTTCTTAACTCAGAATGAATCCACAGCCTCTCATTTCCTGTGGAAACAAAATCAAAATCTCTTCTCCAAAGTAACATACCTTTTGACTTCAATTTTGAAGTCAAGGTATTTTCAAAATACCTATCTTAGATTAATTCAGCAGTATTTATAAGCAAATATCTTTTAATAACTGTTTCTCCTTCCTCAGCATTCAAACAATTCAAAGAGAACATAATAGCATACAGTATCAAGATTCTCTGTGTATTTTCCATCTTTATGCGGCTTTATTTTAACCTCTATTTCTTTTATTTTTACTTTTAACTTTTAGCTTTTTGAGACAGGTTTTCTGTGTATCTTTGTCCTGGAAATCCCTCTGTAGACCAGGCTATCCTTGAACTCAAAGAGATCTGTCTGCCTCTGCCTCCCAAGCTTTGGTATTAAAGATGTGTGCTACCACACCTTGAAGTCACAGAGGTCAATCTACCTCTGCCTCCCAAGTGTTGGGATTAAATGTGTGTACCACCACACCCAACTACTCTCTTTTTTATTTTAACAACTTTAATCTTTTTCTTGCATATATTTTTAACACAGTGTAAACCATTTAGAGGTTTTCTTCGTCTTTGAATCTCCCTTTACTGTATATCTCTTTCTTTCTAACCACATGAGACTGCAATTTGCCAAGCAATACTTAGAGGATTAAAGTTGTGACTCTGCCAACTGGATCCAGCCCATTTCTTAGCTCCCCGAGATTCCAGCCAGTCTCATGGCTGAGGTACCATCTGTAGCCACGTCCATCGCCACAACTCTATGGTGTTTCAAGGTCCCTGCCAGCAAGCAAGCTGCAGCAGTGTGCTCACAAACCACACTCAAATACTTCATAGTCAGACCGACTGCCTGAAAGAGTCAGAGTTTGCCCTGGCAGGTCGGCCCACAAAGCTGGCATTTTAAAATGGAGCAGCTTTTTTCCTGCTACGGCTGAAAACCGAAAAGCATGTGGTCAGCTTTTTATCAACACCATTTAAGTGTTTCTTGGCAGGACCTCTTAAAAGAGCTGCAAGGCTTTACAGCTAAAGCTGAGTCAGGAAGCCTCTCTGAGATGAGACCACTTGCTTCCTCTAGCAAGCAGAGCAGACTCGAGAAATTGCTGCTACCAAGAAAACATGCTTTACTCTATTCTTTCCCAAGCTTTCTCAGGCTTTCTGTGGATGCAGTTATCCACGTGGGCGCCACTCTGTAACATGAGGGCCAGGCTGATTGTCGGGGTTTCTGTTGTGCCCGGTTCCCGCAGCCATTTAGTCCCAAAGAAAATCACACAGAGAGTCTACATTAGGTAGAGGAGGGTACAGCCCTGAGATTTTTCTACCACCCATAGTTCTTAGCGTGAAAGTGTATTGCAACCCCAGGTGTTTCCAGTTATGTGAGCCTGTCACTTCTGAGGAAAAGGAACACTCCCTAAATTGACATCTGTTGGTTTCTGGGTGTATATGTATGTGTGTAAGCACATGTGTGCACGTGTGTGTTAGTACGTGTGTGGAGGCTAGCGGACAACAGCTGTTGGTGTTTTTTGGGAGCCATCTATCAACCTTGTTTTTGAGACAGGGTCTCTCATTGGGCTGGAGATTGCCAATTCAGTTAACCCCACATATTTTCCTATCTCCACCTCCCCAGCAGGAATTACAGACAGGCAGTACCGCCCCCAGGCAACTCAGCATTATGTTCCTCCCTCCACTCTCCTCCAACCCTAAGCCATGGTCAAGGATGTTCACTCTTTGTCCCACACATTTTACTTGAACTGAGTGCCCATCTCACACTTGTATCTACTATTCCTACCTCAAATACGCCGAGCCCAAGAGAACAGATCATAAGCAAAGAAGGTTCACTTAGGAAGAAGAGACAGTTAAAGTACTAGAAAAAAAATACAGCACATAAGCATGGCTTATAGAGGAGCAAGGCTCTTTCCAGGAAGCAGAATCCGTAGTCACGGGCTATGCAGGAAGATGCCTTGGTGTCCTGGCAGAAGCAGCATCTCTGGACCACACAAGGAGTGCTGTTAACCACTATGGCCAAAGCTTACATAACAAGGAACAAACGCTAGCAAAGATCTCTACTAGAAAATTTCCAAACCTCAAATAGCAGGAATAGCCAGATGGCCTTGTATTAGGATCCTTCTGCCAGAAAGACTAGCCTTTCAAAGACAATGTCAAACCAAAACATTTACAGACCCTAGTCACAGGACATCAGGAGGTAAAGTCAGTTCCTGGGCTAGCCTTTACGGCTGTACTGTCTAAGATGGCTTTTACTCACTATTTATGGCTATTGACACTTGAAATGTCACTAGCGAGATTGAAAATATCCTCTAAGTATGTGATACTCACTAGATTTCAAGGAACTTGTACCCTTCCCCCCAAAATGAGCATAAAACGCCACTAATTTTTTATTCATTATAGCTGATTGTTATATCTTGAATAATTAGTTTAGGTAGAATGTATTCTTTATATTCATCTCATCTGTTTCTTTTCTATGTGCCACAAGAAAAATTTTAATTAGATATGTGTCTCACATTATCTCTATACTGAACTTCTTTAAAGGAATTGATTCCTCCAGTAAACAGTAAACCCAGAGATATTTTTGATCACCGTGACTGGGAGTAAGTTGTTTCTGTCAAGGAGACAAGGAGAGAGGCCAGCAATGTTGATGGATGTCCTGTAACATACAGGACAGCTCCTGCCAGGAAGAGTCGTGTGTTTTTGTGGAGGATAAGGTATGTGCCCATGTATGTGTGCATTTGGGTACATGTGTATACATTGCATGTTCATGTGGCGATCAGAAGGCAATGGTAGGTGTCTTGCTCAGTCTCTCTCCACTTTATTTTTTTAAGACAGGGCCTCTCACCAAACTGACTAGCCCCAAGGTCTTCCCATCTCGGCCTCCCTGGCTCTGAGACTAAATTCATGTGCCGCTACTCCTGGCATTGTGGGAATCCAAACTCAGGTCCATGCGATTGTGGGACAAGTCCCTCACCAACTGAGCCTTCTCCCCACCCATACAAGAAGTAATTTCCCAACCTAAAATGTCAACAGTGCTAAGGTGGAGAGGCTCCAGTACAGAGGAGCGTCCTCGCTGATGTGATCATCACTAGCTAGAAGGCTGGCGTCCCTAGGGGGCTGCAAAAATAGCTGCTGCCTGCTGCCTGCTGCTAGCCACCTTGCCCTTATCCAGGGGGTGGGGAAAGCCAGTCTGGCTGCCCTTTCTTTTCTCTCAAGAGTGCCCTCCCCCTCCACAATCCCACAATCAGCATATAAAACAGTCTTCACTAAGAAGGAACATAACAGAAGGTGTATGTCTATCACTCCCTGAAATCAATCTGGTATTACAACTTCCTGGTCGCAAAAAGCGGTGGCCGTTCAAGTGAAACATGGAGATATCACGTTGTTACTTCCACAAACTTCTTTGAGCAATTAAGTTCTTCCACCATCAGATAAAGACACGGCATTCTCTAACACGGAACTTGCAAAACAGAGCCTTCTCATTAACTTATATTTAAACAGTAACTTTCATTTCTCACTTCACCAAGCCGGGTCTCCAAATTCTTAGCTTGTTTGGTTGCAGTATCAAGGAATTGTTCCTGTTGCCATTTCTCCTTCAAATGAAGTTTAATAATCCCTATGGTACTCCGGGATAGAGGTGATGCAGCAGAGGAGAAGCAAGGACGGATGGCAGGGTTTAAATGGAGACCATGTCTCTGGTTTTAACCAGATCAGTATTCAATCACCCTGGAGTCCAGAAAAGTGCATCCCTACAAATAAGGAAAGTAACCGGAGGTTCATTTATGGAAGAGTTAAAGGGAGAGGCGCTCTTAATCTCTCTGTTTGCAGAAGAGGATTCAAGATTTTGAAACACATAGACATGCTGTGCCTTGTCTCAGCAGAGTGATCACAGGACACGCTTCAGAGTGCCAACCATCTGGATCCTTCTCCCTCATGTTAAAGAAGCCCACTTTACCTCGCCTTACCCTTTAACAGTCTCCTCTCTGTGTTAGCCAATTATTATCCCTGCGATGAAATAATACAGGGGGAATCCCCGCCCACAGGATTAAAAAGGTCCATTTTTTGAATCATGGTTTCAGAGGATTAGTCCATGGCTAATCCCCCATTGCTAGAACATCATATGGCAAGGGACAGGTCACAGAGTAAAGTGGCTTACCTCAAGGGACTCAGGAAACAGACAGAGGGAAAGAGGAAGTCAAGGAAAAGGACACAGCCTCCCAGGATCTACTTCCTCCAATCCATATCTAGCTCCTTGGCTCAGCAGTTCCTTGGCTCAGCAGTTAATAACACTGACTGCTTTTCCAGAGGACCCAGGTTTAATTCCCAGCACCTACATGGTGGCTCATAACTGTAATGCTTTGGTTGCGAGTTCCCCGGCAGGCAGGGGACAGCAGCCAGTCCCGGGCAGGGTGGGCACACGAGATCATGCCAGCATGTCTCCATGTGGCTGCGGTCTCTGGCAGCGTTCTGGCAGCTAGCTGCCACTAGCCATGTGGCGGCTGAGGGTGGGTGAGAGACAAGACATAGACCATGCAGAGTAAAGTTGAACATTTATTAGTTGGGTTATTGAGTGGAAGGAAAAGGGGGAGAAGGGGGGAGAGAGAGAGAGAGGGAGGGAGGAAGAGAAAGAGAGAGAGAAAAAAGAGAAAAGGGGAGAGGAAGAAAGAGGGGGAGAGAGGCTGCCTTTCTGAGAGAGGGGGACAAAGAGAGCGAGACTGAGGCTGGAAGCTGGAAGGGAGTAGGCATGGCTTGTCTCTTAAAGAGACAGAACATTATAATAACTGTCTATAACTCCAGTTCCAGGGGATCTGATACCCTCCCACAGACAGACATGTAGGCAAAACACCAGTGCACATAAAAGTTAATAAATTCCATTTTAAAAAACCTACCTCTTATAGTCTTCACAACCTTCCATGTTCACCCAGCTATGAACCTGTTGATAGGTAGTGTAGCGAGTGCAATGCTTGTGCTATGCACTACAGTTCACAAGTCAGGCAAGGGCCTGGAGATTGAAACACACACACACACACACACACACAGCCAAGAATGCTCCAAGAATGCCAACTTTAGTGTGTTCCAGGGCAGCTTATATAGGGTCTCCTTAACTAAAGGCCACACCCTAACTCTCAGCTGCAAGCCCACCAGAAACCACTCTCCTGCCATCAGCAACTCCTGAGGGTCTTGTGCTCAGAGCAGCTGCAAAACAAGTTGTTTCCTCACAGTAGCTGCAAGCATAGGAAAACAAGTTGTTTACTCCAGCAGGCAGGGGTCACAGGAAATTCAGGGTCTGCGGGTCCACAGTCCCCAACAGGTAGATTGACTGGTCAGGTCAAAGCCCTCATGATCTTGAAACATGACTGCAGAGGAGACATGCATTCATTATATGAGACTTCGGAGGGCATCCCATTGTTAAACCATAGCATTTTCCCTTCTTATCCTCACCCAAGGCTCCCAGCTCTCCCCTTCTCTACTCTTCTCATTCATTCCATGCCCATAATTAAAATATGTCTGACCACCAGTGTGGATCTAAGTAGGGAATGTCCTTTGGTGAAGGGCGCACCACCCACTTCTCAGCTGTTCCACTAGTCCTCAAGAAAACAGTCAAAGGAAGCCAGGTGATTAGTAAAAGGCAGAAAAGTGAAGTCTACTCAACGCTGCCACATTAGGAAAAGAGACAAGGAGATCCAGTGACCTCCCACTCCAGTCTATCTTTGGGATACTGAAGTGAGGTTAAAGTTTAAACACAGGGCCAGGGCTATATAAATCTAAGGAGCCCCTGTAATACCTGCGCTACTGGATGGGACAGTTCACGAGCCAGGCAAGGGCCTGGAGATTAAGAAACACACAAGAGGCGTGGGTCATCCGTGAAGAGAGAATGCTGAATGCTGTTTATTCAAGCTTAGAAAAAACCTTATATCCCTAACTGCTGCACAATGGAAATCCCCCCTCCCCAGGCAGGTGGGAAATTACCAGGCCCAAGATGGAGTAAACAACAGCCCAATAGCTAACCACCAGGGGGGCAGAGGGAGCACAGGAACAAACAGGATGTTTTGCCAGAAACTGCAGGCTATTCTCAATATGAGCCCCAGTAGGAGGGGCAGACCTGTGGGCCCTACAAGCCCCATTTCCCATGACCCATCATTGAGTGAACTTCACTCTCATCCCACATGGTAGTCAATCTGACTGGCTGATAGAACTGTGAAATCCCTTTTCTGGGAGACAAGTGCTGACTAGTGCTAGGCTTCCAAACTTTTATTTTTCTCATCATGAGATTCCTGGGCAAATTCCCCTTTCATCAGGTACATGGTTGCAATGGTTTAATGAGGCTGAGGGACACGGGTGACTCTTTAGAATATCTTTGTTTCTGCTGGACAGGTCACATGAGCAAATACATGAAGACTTGGAAGGATGACAACATAGTGGCCTTAAAGTCCCCAGAATTCCAGAGGACACAAGCACTCAGCATGTTCCTGTCTCAACATTACCCTAAACAGGGACTTCACACACACGAAAATGCCTTCCTGACAACCCAGCTAAATACATGCACTTAGCAACTCTCTAGAAGGGAATAATTTGAGGGGATTTGAGAACCTAGAAAGGTGGTTAAATGACCAATAAAGGAGCCAATGTGGGCTCATAGCAAAGGAATTAAGAACACAGAATCTTAATTTGGCTTCAGTATTAAGGATTTATCATCCTTGAATAGAGTAGAGACTGTAGATTTTATTCCTACACCTAATTAAATCACAGTGAAATTTTTAAATCCAATAATTAACAAAGATGGGAGAAATCCGAATAATCTAATTTTTAAATGTTCGATTCCTGGAACTCATTTGACCTTAATTTAGAAGCGGCTCAGACACGCTGCTCCATTAATCACGGCCACTTCTCCATTTGCAAGATGTTTTGTTAATAGACTTTTTTTTGTGCAGTTTTACATTCACAGCAAGAACAGTAGACTCTTTAGAAATAGAATTTGGAGGATAGAAAGATAAGCCAGTAGTGTACATATGTGCGTACATACATACATGCACATGCACACACACACAGAGTAACATTTTTGTTAAAGTCTAAAAAGATGACTAGTCTAACATTACAACACAAAACTCAAGGTGCTGAAAGCAAGCTAGGTTTTTGTCCAGTTCTGTATTGTTTCTTGAGAGACCATAGGTGGATACACTTATAAATGTTAGGGCTCGTGTTCACTTGTACAATTTCCTGATGAAAGCGTAGCCCTTAAACCCAGACCTTGGAGATATCAAGATTCATCTGCAGCAGGGCTTCTGCTCTTGATACTGTTCCCGTGGGGACCAGGGGATTCTCTGCTTGGAGATACCCTATGCATTGCAAGAGGCTCAACAGCAACCCCAGTCTCAACTCAACACTCCGGTGCCAGCCCCACACCTACACCAACCCCACCCCCTGCCTTGCCACCCCAGTGACTACAATAAGAAACGTCCAGACATTGCCAAGTGCCTCTTGAAACCACTAACCTAAGGAAATCAAGGTCCATCAGTGCCCAAAACCCTTAACTTTTCCACCTGTTTTCTCTAACTTCTTGTAACATGTTCAGGAAATAGCCAAAGTTAAACCTGCTAATGACTTCCACATCTAACTATACTAGCTAGTTCAGTTTTCTATTACTGTATCATCTCCATTACCTTTTATAAAAATGAAGGTCCAACAGCAGGGATCTTAGCTAGACCTTTGACTTGTTTTTTTATTTGTTTTTGTTTTTGGTGTTTTTTTTTTTCCAATGGTTTCACTGTGGTTCTGTCCCAAATTTGAGCAGACTCGGAAGGGCTTTTTGCAGTTAGCAGGGTTTCTTCTTCCGAGAAAGAACAGAAAAATTCAAATCGCTTAGGACTTTATCTGCAGCAGATCTTGCAGTAGAAATATCATACAGGCTGGGCATGGTCCACATCTTTAATCCCAGCAACTGGGAGGCAAAGTCAGAGGATCTCTGTGAGTTCAAGGCCAGCCTGGTCTACATACTGAGTTCCAGGATAGCCAGAGCTATGTAGAGAGACCCTGTCTCAGAAAACAAAACAAAACAACAAAACACACATCACCTCACTTTATCATTTGCATGCTTCGGGGAGGGGTACTGCTCTGGTAACTGACGTTCAGATATCTTCAGCTGCACAGCTCTTGGTTGGACCTCAGCTGTAGCACACAATGCCTGTCTGGTGCTCTATGTGCTACCATTCAGTTCGTGAGCCTCGGGCAAGGGGCTGGAGATTGAGACACACAAAGAGACAGAAACACGAACCTCTAGTCACTGGTAAGAAGCCCTTTATTGGCTAGCACCACGGAGGCTTATATACCCAACACAGGCAGGTGGGCCAACAGGTGAAAACCTTATCCTCTGATCCTCAAGGCAAGGCAACACGTGCTTGTGAAACAGAGCTGGTAAACAACTTTGACACAGCTTTCAGTAACTCAAATCAGAAGGAAAGTAAAGATCTCTAGCAGGGAAGAGCAGCTGGAGGCCAGGACTCCAAATGGTCCCAGCACTCAGCTCTGCACAATGACTAAACAGGTGTGCTTGGCATATTAGTGCCTTCCTGGAGTGCTAGATGACCTCGATCATTGAGTAAGTCATGTTGAGATCGAAAGTTCATTATACTAAAGTAAGAGGGAAATTTTGCATTTACGGTGAAGTTTGATAAAATATCACCTGTGTGGCCCCAGAGGAAAATATGGATTTTTCCCCATCTTTAAATTTTTTTATTGCTTTGTGCATATGAATATTTTGCCTGTATATATGTCTGTGCACTTGTGTGTGATGCCCTAAGGGGGTCTTACGAGGGTACCAAATCCTGTGGGAGGAGTTACAGATGGCTGTGAGCTACCATGTGGGTAGTGAGGATCGAACTCAAGGTACTCTGGAAAAGCAGTCCATGCTCTTAACCACTAAAGTCACCACTCCAGCCCCAAATACGTGCTTTTTAAAAGCATTCCTATAAGAATGGGGCTGAGGGGTGACTTGGCTATCAAAATCAATCCCTGCTCTTGCAGAGGACCTGAATTCAGTTCCCAACACCCATATGTCAGCTCACAACCACCTGTAACCCCAGTTCCATGGGAAACTGACACCCTCTTCTTACCTCTACAGGTTGCCACACTCCTGTGGCCTATATGGATACACCCAAGCACAAACACATAGACATAAAATAAGTAAATACATTCTTAATGGGTGTCTTACAGATATTATTGAAAGAGACATAATATGAGGTGAGAGGACACAATTTAAATTACATAACGTAGTCATTGGTAAGAATGTCTTCAAGAAGAAGCAAGAACCATATAGAGGGAATAGGAGGTGAACTAAGAGGACTGGGGAGATCCTCAGTGGTGAGGAGCTGCCCCTGCAGATGGCCCAGGTTCAGTTCCCAGCATCCACATGATGGCTCACAACCAGCCCTAACTCCCAGCACTCACTTGGGAGGCAGAGGCAGGCTGATCTCTGAGTTCAAGGCCAGCCTGGTCTGCAAAGAGAGTTCCAGAACAGCCAGGGATGTTACACAGGGAAACCTGTCTAAAAAGCAGGGGCAGGGGAGGGTCTGGAGAGATGCCTCAGTGGTTAAGAGCACCAGCTACTCTTCCAAAGGACCTGGGTTCGATTCCCAACACCCACATGGTTGCTTACAACTGCCTATAACTCTGCCTCCAAGAGATCTGACACCCTCGCACAGATACACGTGTAGGCCAAATACCAATGTACATAAAGTAAAAATAAAGAAATCATTAAAAAGCGGGGGAGGAGGCTTCACCAAATACTGTCACCCATAATCATGAGGCAGTTCTCGAACCCTTCCCACTGCTGCACCTCAGTCTAATGACAACCCAGATTCTTATGATCCTCAGTGGAGTCCTGACAGCATCTTTTTTTCAGCTCCTCCCATTCGCCAGTTCCCCCAGGTCATAGAAGACAGGAACTATCTGTAAGGGATCATTAATTTTAATCACAAACCTGGTGGTGGGGGAGGGGGAAATGTCATCTTTCCCTTCAACTGAAAAATAGTTACATTATGGAAGAGAATACCATACTCAGGAGAATTATTTTTGATTTATAAAAGATTTTGAATTGATGTCTGAACCCCTGGTGATCCCCTTCAAAGATCTCCCTGTCCTGAGACCTAGGGCTAAGGGAGGTATAGGAGTTTACTTATTTGGGGTGTTCAGAGTGGTTCTGGAGAGACTTGTGACCCCTCCCAGGTGATTCTGAATCTCTGGATACACACTGATGCAAGGGGCTCTCCCAGCAGGACCAGGGATGAGTAGATGTTCCCAACAGTTGAGAATTAGGTGAAGCACCCACCTCGAGTTTCTCTGCTACTGTTTTATGGGTGTCAGTGTCCAGCCAATAGTTACAGAACCTGACACAGAAAGAACTTCCTTCAACTCCTTTCTAAGCACCCCTTAAAGGAAAGCCAGACCCAAAAGTTAAAGATGGAACACAAAAGGAGTCATCACTGATCCAAAAATTAAAAAGAAAAAAAAAAAGGATAAATCACAGTTTAAGGCCCTTTGATTTCTTCACAGAGGCTCGATTTCTGGTGACAACAGATTGTAAACACAACCCCACAACTGTGACTGACATCAGACGCACCCACTCTTGTGGGGCTTTACTGTGGGCTTTTATTTCAGATTTCTTAGAATTTTCTTGGTTTTTGTTTTGCTTTTCAGGAGAAGAAAACTTGTAGAGAAAACAATAGTGCATTTTTTTCTTTACAACCTTTGTGGGATTTGTTTTGTTTTGTTTTGTTTGTGTGTGTGTGTGTGTGTGTGTTTGTTGTTGCTGTTGTTTTTCGAGGCACGGTCTTACTATGTACCCCTGGCTGTCCTGACACTCACTCTATGGACAAGGCTGGCCTTGAACTCACAGAGATCTTCCTGCCTCTGCCTCCCAAGTGTTGGTATTAAAGTTATATACCACTATACCCCAATGCAACCTCTGTTTTAACAAGAGATACAGGTGTCCCATGTAAAAGGTTTCCCTTTTTTATATTTCCGAAAGCCCTCCTGCCCCATGTGGAGAAAAAAAGCAGGCAGAAAAGACAACCTGTGAGGAGATGGTACCATTCTGGCAGGCAGACTTCGCTGCATAATGCTGTCCAGATTCTAGCCTGGAAGCATGCACCCAAGGGCCGATGTGGGATCTGGGAATGATTAACTGCAGGCGCAGCTCTCCATGCTTTTCAGTTCCGCCTGCAGCTGCAAGGGAGAAGTCTGAGGGCAGGATGCAAGGTGTCACTGTTAGCAGAAAGCCTCCTCTGCCATTAACTGAGCACAGCTGCCCCGTCCTGCCACCCCCATCAACCAAGTGCAAGCACTGTCAAGAGAACGCTAGTGGCAGCTCCTAAAGCCAGGGGGACCAAATGCCCTCCTAACCTGAAAGTGTTTCTAATTACAGCAGCTAATTACCAAACCTGCACTGCATTTAACTGCCGTGAACAAAATCGCAAAAGAACAATTAACAAGGAAAGCCAGAGAGAAAGGAGGGGAAGGAGGGAGCGCCTGAGTCTGTAGCACATACGCACGCACGCACATAAGCACGTAATCTCATGCTTTTCCGTTGTCCTGAAGAGAGTTCACTTAGCCTATCTAGGCAGGCACTGAGACTAGCAGAAGCCTCGGCTCAGAGCAACAGGAGCACCCACCAGGAACAATGGCGTCTCATTCTCTTGCGCTTCCTCAGCTCACGCTGGCCTTCAGCTGGCTGGTGACACTTGGCTGTCCAGTTCCGTCAGTGTCCCCAGAGTTTGTTTTCATGAGTTACGATCTTGACAAAAGCCTGAAAACTAGCGTGGCCCTCATAGCAAAGATCTGGCTTACCCCCAAAATGACAAAACCAAAGTCCCTGAGGCGAAGTGCTCGCATGGTACACAGTTTGTCACACTGTGGGTTGAGTCATGCCCCTTTCAGGTGTTGAAGCCCCAATCTCCAGTACTTCCTAATGTAACCGTATCTGTTTCCAGATGACTGCAATGTGACTGTCGCCGGTGACAAGGCCCACACTCGGAGGCGGGGCCATCCCACGTGATGTGTCATTATGAAAAGAGGAAACCGGAGGCCAGGGAGATGGCTTTCCATGCAAGTGTGAGAGCTGCGTGCAGATCCCCTGTACCCACATAAGCCAGGCAGGCATGGTGTAGCATGTAATCCCCTGTAATCTCATCACGGGAACGGGGAGACGGGAGGATGCCTGGAGCTCACTGGTCAGCCAGTCTGACCAGTGAGTAAACTTCAGGTCCAATGAGAGATCTTGTCTCAGGAAATCGGGCCAAGATAAAGGAAGAAAGCTAACACTGACTTTTGGCCTCCAAACACATGTACCAACACATGCACTTCCGCAGATGTGCTAAATACATACAGAGCAGGGGTGGGAGAATCTAAACACGCACATATGGAGGAGACGTTAAGAAGATGTTTAAACAGGTGATGTGCTATAAACCAAGAAATACCAAAGACTGCGAGCGAACTCCCAGAGACAAATAGAGGTGCACAAACCAGGTTTTTCCTCACAGGTCCCTGGAGGAACCCATACTACTGGCTAACCTTGATCTTGAACTTGGAGCCTCTAAAACTCCGAGACGACAGAAATCTGGCAGAACAAATGAACAGAACTATCAACTTCACCTCCCAGTGCTCATGCTCGCTGGGCCCTTCCCGGTGAGCTCACTCCCCACCACCCTTGTTCAGCCGCTTGTCGCTTCTGACCCTGACCCATTGCCACAGCTTCACAACTGCTCTGCCTCCCTCTGAACGCTCTCCCTTTGCCAGACTTCTGCTGTGGCGCACCATGGTGAACTTTAGGGCTAAGATAAGAATAAAAGCAATAAGAGGAATGGCAAGTCTCTCGGTGAGGTTCTTGTGTGTGCGAGTATTGGGAGTAACACAAAAGAAAATCAAACAGTTACACCGCAGAGCACCGGATAGAAGGTATACTGTGCAGAGGTCATCATGGGAACTCGAAGGAGAGATACCTGCCCCATGGAGTGGGGAGGAGATGCCTTATGAAGGGCTCCCAGGAAGCTGAGACCTGAGCCAAGCCCCAAAGCACCCTCTTTATCCAGACTACAAGTAGGCTCACCTGAGAAGCTGACGGATGCAGACGCTGGCATCCTGCTGGCCCTTAGGCACTGTGACATAATTGGCCCGGAGTGTGGTTTGGTTTCAGAAATTAGCCAAATGCCAGGTGAACCTAATGAATATATATATTTTTAATCCATCCTTAAGTGCTGTTTCTCTGCAAATTGAAATCACCTGTAGTGTTTTCCTAACAACCCCCTACCCCATGCCTGGGTCCCAGCTCTGGAGATTAGATTTAATTGGTTAAAGTACAGCCAAGAACTAAGGTATTTTTTAATATTCCCCAAGTGGTTGTAAAGTATAGTCAAAGTCAAAACCCACTACTTTGAAGGAATGCCTTTCCAAACTGGATGTTCATTGCAATCACTGGCAGACCTTGTTGGTATGCAGATTACAAGTCAAGTCTAGGTTGGGTAAAGATTCTCCCTGTGCAGGGAAGCAGGTAGGCTAACTGCAGATCTTCACCTCTCCCTCCTCTCCAAGTCCATTCCTCCAGTCTCGTCCCCAGCTCTGTAGCAGAACACCTGCTGCAACCTCCCCTCTCCCTGCCCACATCTGCTGCGGGTCACACAGATCTTCAACCTTCCTTCCCCATATTTATTTCAGGGTCACTTATGCATGCTATCATATCATCTACAAATAAAGGTACTTTTACTTCTTCCTTTCCAGCTTGCATCCCCTTGATCTCTTTTCGGTTGTCCTATTGGTCTAGCTAAGACTTTGAGCACTACATTGAACAGGTATAGAGGGAGTGGACAGCCTTGTCTTGTTCCTGATTTTAGTGGAATTGCTTTGAGTTTCTCTATTTCAAGTGGATGTTTGTTGACTGATGTTTCTATCCCACCAGGTCCCACAGCCGTTTAGTCCCAAATAAACACACAGAGGTCTACATTAATTGTAAACTGATTGGCCTATTATCTCAGGCTTCTTATTAACTCATAACTTATATGAACCCATAATACTTGTCTGTGTTAGCCATGTGGCTTGGTACCTTTTCGGTGAGGCAGTCACATCTTGCTTGCTCTGTGCCTGGCTTCCTCTGTGTCTGGGTGACGACTGCAGACTGCCTCTTTTCTCTTCCCAGAATTCTCCTGTTCTCATTGCCCCACCTCTACTTCTTGCCTGGTTACCCCACCTCTACTTCATGCCTGGCTACTGGCCAATCAGCATTTTATTAAAATACAATTGACAGGGTACAGACCATTGTCCCACAGCAGATGTTGGCTCTCAACTTGCTGTAAACTGCCTTTATTGTGTTGAGCTATGTCCCCTCCCCAAGACTTTTATCATGAAGGGTCATAGATTTTGTCAAAGTCCTGTAGCTCTTTTAGATTAATATAACCTGTTTCTATTCATCTTTGTTTTGCCTTGAGGGTTTTCACCTTTCTTTCACTCTGTATGTCCTACTTTCCTGCTTCCTCCGTGTCTGTCTGTCTGGCCTCTGGAATCTCTCTTCTTTCTTCCCTCGAGCCTAAATTCCTCCTCCTTCTCCCTGGCCAGAAGGCCTGTCTATACTTCCTCCTTCATTATTGGTCATTCAGCTTTTTATTAGACCAATCAGTGACTTAAGCAGGCAAGGTAAAACAGAAACACATCTTTATATAATTAAACAAATGCAACACATCTTTACATAGTTAAACATTCTGCAACAGATGCAACATATCTTTGCATAGCTAAACAAATATTCTACAACATTTCCCTCTTTTTGTCTAAATAAAAAGGTTTTAGCTTTAACATGGTAAGACTATATACAATAAGAATAATTATCAAGAATTACATTTACAATAGCCAGTCCATTTGTATCTGACAGATTCAGAGAAAATATTATTTATCTTATCATGGTGAGTCCAAAGTTGTATACCTAATTTCTGTCCTAACTTGTATTACCAACCCAAAATTATTTTTTTAGACCTCAAAGCCTTTTCTTAGGTAAACAATTAAAGTTTTTGTATTTCCCAACCTTATAAACTTTACATCTCTTATCTAAGTTTCTTTTCTGAATTTTGTAACAAGGAAAACTGTAACTATCTCATCTTCAACAACATCAGAGACTTGAGACGGATATATTACCTGAGTAAACAGGAAGTGCAGAGCAAGCAACTTTCAAAACTATAGAAATAACAGAAGCAATTGGCTGCCTAGAACATCACCCAAGATTCCTCTGCAACATTGGGGCATCCATCTTCAGCCTATAGGCCTAGAATATCTGACAGACTTTTCTGTGAAGCAAGAATTTCAAGGACTATCTCACCTTGTCTTGGCAAAGCTCAGCAATCTTTTTTCTTTTGTGTTCTGCTTGTCTAGTTTTATAGCATACTATCTCCGTGGATTACCTCTGAGGTTCCTGTTTGAATTCCTGTTTAATTTCCAGATTTCTTTCATTAGGTTTTCTTTATTGATTCTATTTCTACTTTCAGGTCTTGAACTGTTTTACTCATCTCCTTCCACTGTTTGTTTTTGCTTTCATAGTTTTCTTTAAGGGATTTTTTTTTCATTTTCTCTGTAAGAACGCCTATCTTATTCATAAAGGCCATTTTAAGGTTTTTTCTGTGTTTAAGATATGTTACAATACTCAAGACCTACTGTGGTAGGGTTGCAGGACTCTAATGGAGACATATTGTTTTGACTGTTATTGATTTTGTTTTATGTTGGAATCTAAGCATCTGTGTTTAGGAAGATTGAAATTTAGGAGATGATAACTGGTCTTTCTTGGGCAGGTGTTCTGTTCCTTGGTTTCTGTTGCCCTTTCTGGTTCTTCAGTAGAGTGTGGTGTGACTGTGTTGCCAAGTAAGAAATTCTTCTGGGATCCTGATAGGTGTGGCCACTGAGCATTCCAACTAAAATGTTTTTCTAAGTGTTGGGAACTGACACTTAGGAATAAGGATGAGCTGGTGGGGGAGGGATAACGGGAGGGAGGAAAGCAGGGTGTTTCACTAGGATCTCCTTAGTCCCCTAGGAATTGGGGCAGTGAGGAGAGGCCACAACAGGTGGTCTGCTACACAGCTGTTGACTTAGAGAGCAGTGAAGACCTGAAGTTAGCCTACCTGCTTTGTTGGCTGGGTTCCCAGGGAGTGGCTGCTGGGGTTGGGGGCTGGAATAAAGCAATGGAGGGGTTGCAAGGGAAGATTTTGTGTGATCCACTGGAGATCCCCCAGGCAGAGAGGGAGGGGTGGGGGCTGCAGCAGGTAGCCTGCTACAGAGCTAGGGATGAGACTGGTGTTTTAGAGGATCTGGAGGAGAGGTGAAGGTCTTCCGTTAGCCTTCCAGCTTCCCTGTCTGGAATCATACAGTCAATTCTTGAAGCTGATGGGAAACAATACTAACTAGAAACTCACTTCTATAAGAAGGAATAAAGACTGCCAGAAATGAAGAACAATTGGTAAGCATAACAGCTTTGACTCCTTTAAGAGATGACTGATATTTTAAAGCAGAAAAATATATCATATGTTGGCTATATAAATTATGTGGGATTAAAATATAATACAGTTGTATGTTTTCTCCCACTTCTGCACCTAGCCTCACCACAGCCATGCCCAGATATGATGACCAAGAGCTAGATTTGAATGGGTCCCTTCCTAAGTGACCTCCGTCAACCATCCCCTTGTATTAGTTCATTTTCCTGTTGCTAAATACCCTGACAAAAGCAGATTAAAGGAGAAAGGGCTCATTTGGGTTCACAGCTCAAGGGTACAGGAAGCCACAGTGGGAAAGTCCTAGAGGCAAGAGCCTGAGGCAGCTGGTCCCATTTCATCCGCAGTCCGGAATCAGAGAACAATGATCTTCCTCAGTTCAGGGTCTGCTCTCTACCAAGTCAACAACCCCAGCCAGAGAGTGTGGCCTTCCACACTTAGGGTGGGGTTTCCCACCTCAATAAACTTAATCTAAATAATTCCATGAAGCTGGCAACATTAATCGTCATCCCTCTAGACCTCAAACTCCTGCACTCATGTTACACAGTTTTAGCACCATCTTCAAAGGCTTTAGACAAGGACAGAGGGTGTGCTGATGGGCTATAAGGCCTTACTTGGGTCCAGAAAGCTCCAGAGCTACTGAGACCAGCACTGAATGATCAGCTACCATTCAGCAATCTTCTCCTTGTCCTTGGCCATCATCACTAGACAGTCCCTTGTGCACCACCCTCACTAGAGAGTGAACCAAGTATTATTGTTGCATCTGCTCGGGTTGGTGGGTGTGAGGCAGATAATGAGAGGGGAACAATAAGGAAGGTGGAAGGGAGGCCGTTCACAGCTGCTGGGTAAAGGGAGAGTGTCAGCACAGCTGATTGAAAATTGCTCTGAAGTTTGCCTGTATGGACACATTTTTTTTTGAGCAATATTTCAAATAGCAGTGTTAAAATGGCAAGCATCCATGCTTTAGGTGAAAAGCATGCACGGCCTCTCCCTCTGGGGTCCTCACCACACCACAGCCACAGGTCCCTTGCGTACCCAAGCAGAGTACCCAAGGAATGGATCCGAGGATGAATGTGAACAGCCATATTGCTCAACTGCACAGCTCGAGGGACAATGTGGCTGCATCTCCTGACTGTATACGACTCAGAGCCTAAAAGTTGAAGAGAAGGCGGGGAGAGGAGAGTAAGGAGACAGCGAAGATCTGCTCTCACTAGCAACAGTCTCCAACCAAGCCTCTGAGCCAGGGCCCCCCACAGCCCCACTCCCCACCCCACCGCCGAGTTCCTATCTGCTTACCCATGACTGGTGCTAGGTAAGTTGGAGCAAGGCTGTTTGCTCAGTGGAATCCTGTGTATTCTGAGGGCAATGAGAACATGACCAATCGCCCTCAGCATTGCAATGGAAACAGCATAGTTTTCTGGGCAGTTAAAGGATGCTAATGGAAGGCAGCCCATCTCCTTGAAAGAGCTGTCTAGAGAGGCTGTGATGCTGGGCCCCAGGCTGGGGGGGGGGAGCTCCCTGAGTGGATGCTAACAGGAGTTATTCTGTAACTGTGGTTCTCCACACACTGAACTATTTTGTTCAAGGCAGACACATTTCCCATCATTTGCCCAGTGCAAGTAAATCCAAGAATTAAGACCAATTTTGATGAACTGGGAAGGCAGGCCCAATAAATACCTTGTGTAATTATGATCAATCTCCACATAGCGAGAATATGCTGGACACTGGGCACCAAGCCACCTTAGGCACCACTCTCACCTAGCAGCTTGGGGGCTCTGGGTGCCACTCAGAATTCTGCAGACATTTCACTTACCCATGATTCAGGAACGCCCTCCCCCGCCCCTTCTCTCTGTTACCTGCCTGCCTTTCTGGCTATTTATATTCCTCAGAGCAGAATACACCTGCTTGGGATGCAGAGCCAGGCTATTGGGGTCAGCCTTGGACTTTGTGCTTCCTTGCGGCTCAGTCTCTCCATCTCTAAAATGGGTAACTGCAGTACCTACTACAGAAGACTCCTCTGAGGAGGAGTAGGAAGAAGAAAGGGAATGGCTATGGGGGTAAAGTTGCTCCAAGTTCATTATATATGTACACAGAAATGGCCTTGACACCTGAATAATAATATTTAAAACTTATTTGAAGGTAAAACAAAAATCAAAGAGTTTCCTGAGGATGATAAATATCTGCCTGTAAATTGATTGGGCTGGTCCTGGGCATGTGCAATCCACAGCACGCTCCATCTCTTCCTAGAGACCCTCATTGCCTCAGGTTTCTCTCCTTGATTCCTAACAGGTTTTCCCAACAAATGAGCCTACGGAATTTCAGGCCTGTGAAAATGAGGCTGTTTTCAATGCTATCACCTGCCTCTCCCAGAGGCCCTGCTTCTTGTTAAATGGTTCTGTCTACTATGGGATCAAAATATTGCTTCCCTAGACACAATTTTTAATAATTTATTAGATCCATTTAAAGTGTTTTTTTAATTACAAATGCTCTAACTCAGTGAGAAATGAAATTAAGTACAGGGGGATAATCCTATTTTCTCCACATATAATGCTCTGAAGGAAACTAGAGTAGACAAGTGTATCTTCCGAGCAAAGGTTTTCTCAACCCACATGATACCCTGAGAAAGAAACTCTCATCTGAAGATGCCAGCCACCCATTAGAACTGGGAGGCTGGACAAAGTGGATCAGTTACCATCCATCTCTTCCTGGTGACAGGCCAGAAGAGGTTCACACTCGGGAAAACCAGTTCCTTTTTCCCTGCTTTCCCTGGCCCATGTGTGTGCACACACACATGCACAGGAACGCAGACGGACGTGTGCATGCGCATGCACACACACACACAAATATACACACACATGCATGTACCTCTCAACACCTTCTCTGATTCCCAAGGCTTGGATGGACAAACAAGATTGAGACATCAGAGGAGCTTAGGGTATAAATTGGGTTTATGGGCCTCTGAGTAGAAGTCTGTGTGTAGGGGAAGCCATTGCCAGATAGAGGTACTGGCTCTTTCGTGGGAAATTATAAGTTACAGGGAAAAATTGTGACAAACGTGTGAGGGTTTATGAGACCAAAAAAGAGAAAGGCCTCAGGTTGGAAGTGTCTTAGGAACATTCATCAGTCAATGGCCCAAAGGAAACCTCTTTCACATGCTCTCCATGAACTGGGGAGTAGATACCTGGTAAACCTCACAGTCTGGAGGACCACGAACTGGGGAGTAGATACCTGGTAAACCTCACAGGCTGGAGGACCACGAACTGGGGAGTAGATACCTGGTAAACCTCACAGGCTGGAGGACCACGAACTGGGGAGTAGATAGTGGGTAAACCTCACAGGCTGGAGGACCGTTAGGCTTACTGTCACTCTTGATAATCTCTTTTCAGTACTGGTCTGAGGGTGAGCGTTCAGAAAAGAAAGCCACATGACACAGTATTTCGGACGGCTTACGGGGAAAGCGAGGCAACAAAAGCCTGGTCAAGCACTCAGAGCCCTGCCCTTGACACTGCTAGATTTAAGCCTGAATTTAACTTAGCTAGGACTGCTTCCCCTCAGCTCTGATGGAGAGACACTGTCTGATTTCAAGACTGTGCAGTCTGTCAGCCTTCTTGGCCTCTCCTGTCAGGACAAGCAACATCTCAGAAAGAGAAGGATTTTCCTTTTTTTCTTCCTCCCTTGCTCTGAGGAGTTACAGACCCAATTATGAGGGCTGGGTGAGGTCAGGTGGGACCAGCAGAGGGCAGAGTAAGAGGTCCTGGCCCTATCCTTCCCCAGCTAAGCCAGGTTTGCAACCTAACGCCCTTATCCCAGGGTGGGTTCAGGTTTATATAGACAAGGTCTTAGGAAAGTCACCCTGTGCACACACACACACACACACACACACACACACACACCCCACGGTGTTCTGTCCTGAGAAGCATTTCAGAGCAAGATGTGCAAACTGTCCAGGTTCACTTCCCTGAAGCCTCACTTCCCTGAGTGTGCCACGTACTGGATACTGTGGATGGTACAAATGGAAAGGTTTGGGTAGCTATGCATTAATTTGAATGCATATTAGCTATACAGAGCCAGCTAACAGTGATTTCATGGATATTGCTTAGGATAAGGCTAATTTTATAGAGCTAGATTTAGAACATGTTTGTGCTGGCAATTCCCTGCCCATGTCTCCAGTTAGCTCCATACTGCAGCAATGTCTATAGACCGCTCCTAAGGTACATGAAGGGAGGGAGACAAACACTTCCACGTGTTTTCACATGTTCAGACGGTTGTGCAGAGACACACTTGCTACCACAAGCGTGGTTTTCATAACATAACTTGTTCAAGCCTGAGAAACTTTCGAAGAACAGTCTTAATTTTGAAGATCCTCCGAGGTATCAAAGATGCCACCCAGGGCTTGGGATTCGGTTCAGTTGGTAGGCACTCTCGACTGTCTCAGGCAGTATGCACACTGGTCATTGTCGGCCTTTCCTCAAGAGCAAAGATTTCAGTCTTGGACTTCCAGGCAGAAAAGCTCCGCCTTCCAAGAATGAAGCCGCTGACATGCATGCCGCAGCCTCTACCATACTCCTTCAGGCTAAGGGCGACTCTCGTTGACAAATATTTGATTGATTTGCTGTTTTAAGTCACAAACAATTTAATGATAGTTAATTTTCCAATAATTTTCAATGTGATATACAAGTTTTCCTTTAAAAATAAAAGCACATGGTCGTATATACTATTTTATCTCCTTTGTGGGAGAAAATCTGTG